>JADRCD010217370.1:0-11136 GCA_019843815.1 Montemys delectorum
CCTGTGCCTATTTGCTGGAGGTTCTTCCCCACTTTATTTTCTATTAGTTTCAATGTATCTGGTTTGATGTGGAGGTCCCTGATCCACTTGGACTTGAGCTTTGTACAAGGCGAAAGGAATGGGTCGATTTGCATTTTTCTACATGTTGACCGCCAGTTGAGCCAGCACCATCTGTTGAAAATGCTGTCTTTTTTCCACTGTATGGTTTTAGCTCCTTTGTCAAAGATCAAGTGACCATAGGTGCATGGGTTCATTTCTGGGTCTTCAATTCTGTTCCATTGATCTACCTGCCTGTCACTGTACCAATACCATGCAGTTTTTATCACAATTGCTCTGTAGTATAGCTTAAGGTCCGGGATTGTGATTCCACCAGAGGTTCCTTTATTGTTGAGAATAGTTTTGGCTATCCTGGGTCTTTTGTTATTCCAGATGAATTTGCAGATTGCTCTTTCTAAGTCTGTGAAGAATTGAGTTGGAATTTTGATGGGGATTGCATTGAATCTGTAGATTGCCTTCGGTAAGATGGCCATTTTTACTATATTAATTATGAATATCGATGCAAAAATACTCAACAAAATTCTTGCAAACCGAATCAAAGAACACATCAAAATGATCATTCACCATGATCAAGTAGGCTTCATCCCAGGGATGCAGGGATGGTTCAATATACGGAAATCCATCAACGTAATTCACTACATAAACAAACTCAAAGAAAAAAAAACATATGATCATCTCACTAGATGCTGAGAACGCATTTGACAAAATCCAACATCCCTTCATGATTAAAGTCTTGGAAAGATCAGGAATTCAAGGCACATACTTAAACATAGTAAAAGCAATATACAGGAAACCAGTAGCCAACATCAAACTAAATGGAGAGAAACTTGAAGCAATCCCACTAAAATCAGGGACTAGACAAGGCTGCCCACTCTCTCCCTACCTATTCAATATTGTACTTGAAGTTCTAGCCAGAGCAATTAGGCAACAAAAGGAGATCAAAGGGATACAAATTGGAAAGGAAGAAGTCAAATTATCACTATTTGCTGATGATATGATAGTATACTTAAGTGACCCCAAAAATTCCACCAGAGAGCTCCTAAACTTGATAAACAACTTCAGCAAAGTAGCTGGATATAAAATTAACTCAAGCAAATCAGAGGCCTTCCTCTACACAAAGGATAAACAGCTGTGAGGTTTTTAAACTTGAGGGAAATTCTACTCATTGCAAGGAAATCCTCACTTAAGCTTCAGACAGCTACAAGCACTTAAAACCTGTGAACCTTCAGCTGATCGTCCTTAGCCAGTTCAGTCTCTGTCAGGAACTGGCATATGTTCTTGTGCTGGTCACCCTGTAGCTGAATTACTTCTCCGTATTCTGGATGCTCAATTACAGTACCATTGCAGGCAAATTTCTTCTTAAACGCCTTCATTAGTTTCTTTTTATCGTAATCATCAGAAATCTCGTGGACAGTTGTGAGGGTCTTCCTGCCGTTTCTCTGTTGAATTCTTATATGGATATAATCCTCAGTGCCAGCAGGAAGCAGGTCATCACCCTTACTTGCATCAGCAAAGAGGTCGAAAGAGTGGAGGTTCTGGATAGCGGACATACGATAGGATTCCTTTTCCTCAGTGGAAACGGCCTGCGTAAGCCGGCTGCGGGGAGAAGGCGGGCGGGGAGGGGAGGGGGTCGGGGAAGGATACGGAGGGGGCTCGAGGGGGAGGCAGCTGAGTCCTCGGCGGCGGCTCAGTGACTGGGGCCGAAGAGAGACTTTCAAACTAGAAAAAAATTAAACTTGTTTAGAGTGTGCGTGAACACACACACACACACACTCACGCTTGTACTCATTCACAGCCATGCCATGGCATGCATATGGAGGTCAGGGGATATGTTTCAGGGGTTAGTCGTCTCCATCCCTTTGTGGGTCCTGTAATTGAACTCATGTTATTAGGCTTGGAGGCAAGTTCCTTTATCTGATGAGCCATCCCACTGGCATCCTTCAGTATGGGGGGGAAACAATAATTCTCATGAAATGTAATTTGGTATAGAAAACTATCTAATTCATAGTATCTATTATTAGTTTGCTCCCAACCTGGTAACTAATAACAATAACAACAAAACCCTGAAACTATAAACTAACTTTATATATAACTTATAAAAAATAAAAAAGCAATCTACATCTAAAAGAATGTTCTACCAAAACAAGGAAATTTTATCCCAGAAATCCAATAAGGGTTTAAAATGGGGAAAACTATCAATATAACACATAATGTTCACCATAAACCTGCAACTATTATGAAGATACTAAATGACAGTTTTATAGAAACTGTAAAAAAAGAGAGAGAGAAGAATATGCAATCATCCATTATTGCTTAGTATCAACCCTAATAATGAACCACAAGATTGGAGGTACTAATATCCAATCTCTTCATGATTGGTGGATTACTAAAGAGTAAAATTAATCTACCCAAAACACTGAGAGTTCATAGGAGTCATAAGAGTAGCCATTGAGCAGCTTGCATTTATATTATGAGAATTATGACAAATGGTGAAAGTCACATTCACAGATTGGTTTAAATGAGCTGGGGTGCAGTTCAGTTGTCATGCTTACCTAGCAGGCACAGAGACCAGGGTTCATCTCCCTGCACCTTGAACATGGTGGCACACATCTATAACTTTAAAACCTTGAGAAGTAGAAGCAGGAGAATCAGAAGTTTAAGGTCATTCGTGGTTACACAGCAAATCCAAGAGCCACCTGGGTTGTTTGAGTCACACACACAAAGTCTTGATTTACCACTTCTGCCTTCAGTCTCCTTAACCCACCTGCTATTCTTCATGCCAAAGACAATAGGAACAGTCAAGGCCCCATTACAACACTGTTGTCTGTGGGAGGAGGTCAAGACTTTTCCCAAATATACTCATTCAAAGAGACAGCCCGAAAGCTGATAAAAATAAAATCAGTTGCTGAATACAACACTGAGTCCATGAAAGGCGGAGTCATGTTTATCCTTTAAAAGTATAAATGATATCATCAACAGCAAATGCAGTTTCCTCAAGTTGATGATAACAGTCACAATCAGCGAAACGCTAGAGACTTTCAAGGTTTTTTGATCACAGTAGTGTAATAGCAAAAGATGGTCTGGGGTTGTAGCTCACTGAGTAGAGTGCTTGTCCACCTTGTAGGAAACCTGAGGTTCGATCCCTCATAAAAGCAGGTGCTACTGTTCACACCTTCAATCCTACTGCTCAGGAGGTTGGAGGCAAGAGGATGAGAAGTTCAGAGTCATTCTTGGCTGAGTGGCAATTTGAGGCCAGCCTGGGCTACATGGAGCCCTGTCTCATAAAGAAAACAAAACACAGACAAACTCAAGAAGAAATAACCAAAGACATAGTTTCGCATTTGTATAAAATGCTGTACATGTAGTATACCATTCAATCATTTAAGAGGTGAGTTATGCCAATGTCGGGTAGCATGGTTACATTTTGGGTGCAAGGTAAAGAGAATCTGTGTCATTTCTAATTTGAGGGAACCCGAGTAACGTGGCTGTCATTTCTCTAAAACAGAACGCCATTGTGCCACCTTCCAGAAACCCAAGGGTGTCATCCTTTCTCCACCCAGCTGTGGCAAGCAGCCAGCCAAACCTGGGATGATCTGTCAGCTAAGCTGCCGCCAGGGATACATTTTATCTGGGGTCAGAGAAGTGAGATGTGCCACATCTGGGAAGTGGAGTGCCAAAGTTCAGACAGCTGTGTGCAAAGGTAGGTGCCTGCATGAGGTAGGGAAAAAAAAACCCGAATTCCTGGATAATGGCATGTGAGCTGGGTAGGGCTGCCCCTCTGTGGGTCATGCTGCAAACCCTTGGTTAAATGGGAGGTAAAAGTCATGTATGAACTAGAAAAGGTTCTGGTTCAAACAAGTGAATTTATAACAATCCAGTTGGGAGAGAATGGCCAAAGAAACTGAAAACTGAAGATGGCACTAGGGCTGGAATCTGCTGAGAGCTCCCATCGGGAGATGGAGGCTTTTAAAGAATGCATGACGCATACAAGCAGATGAGCCTGAAGGGGCTTCAAAGAATAAAAGCCGGGAACGCTTTGAAGCCTGTCACAGAATCACTTACCCCACAGCAAGAGCAAACCATGGTGAAGACAATATTAAAAACAAGAAAGAGTTCTAAGAGATTAAAATAGTGCCTAAATAGTCCTCAGGAATAAGTGTGTGTGTGCGTGTGTGTGTGTGCGTGTGTGTGTGTGTGTGTGTGTGTGTGTGCGTGTGTGTGTGTGTGTGTTTGTGTGTGTGTGTGCGTGTGTGTGTGTGTGTGTGCGTGTGTGTGCGTGTGTGTGTGTGTGTGTGTGTGTTTCAGAAGATTAGGGAAAATATAAACATAAGAACTGGAGTGGATATTGTTGAAATATCACTAATTTGGAGTATCAAACTGAGGATCCCTTTGGTATAAACAAGTAATAAATAAGAAACTTGAGTATCTCAGCTAATCATCCCAAAGAGGTTGAAGCTGAGAGATGTGAATCAAGGAATCTGGCATGTATATAATATGCAGACCCAGAAGCCAATGGGGAATAGGGGTGGAGGGTGGGGTAGGGAGGTGGGAGGAAGAACTTTCTTTCCTTTCTTCCTGCTATAGAAAAGTTTCCCCAAGATATCTGGATCTTTAGCTCCCCAAAAGCCCCCGAGTGCTGGGCTAACAGGCTTTTTCTTCTCTGAGGGAAATTTCTAAGTTGTAGAGTTAATGAAGAAAACTTAAGTTTCTGGAGAAAAAAGCAACTGTACCAACGCACACGAGTCGGATTCACATCTCAACCATGCCTCAGGAGATGGAGAGAACACAAATACAAAAAAAAAAAAAAAAATCAAATCCAGTTAAATCAGTCGTTAACGATGAATGAAAACTGAGATAGCTTTTTAAAAAGATTAGCAGCTGTGCATCTTCCTAGGGAAGACTATAAATTGAATACCATTCTAGAGAAGCAATAAGATGAGACACAAACTAGGCAATTCAGATACAACCATCTGGGAAATTTAGTAGACCTCATTTAACATCATTTAGGAGTAAGAGATGTATTCTAACCCATAACAAGAACTTGACTTTACTGTGTGGCTCTGTACAATGTTAGCAAGCTTAACTTGGCGTTTGTAGTGTGTAAAGTTTTTCCACTGTAGCAAGCATCATTAGTTTTAATTTGCTGTTTGTTTGATAGTACATTCTGGGACTGCTAATTAATTCAGATTGATAGCCCATTTTCTAGGGTAGTTTCTGCCCCAGTCAGCCTTCATTTTATTCCATTTATTCCTGTTTCATTAAAAAACAAAACATCGACCAAGTCCCTACTGTCTGCCAAGCACTAAATAAAACAATGGGGTGAGAAATACGCTTTTTCTTTAACTAAATGGGGGAGAAATGTCTGTTTCCCAATGGCATGCTGCGGTTCATGGTTGGGAAGCAGAGAGACTATGGAGACTCTGGGAGTGAGCATGCCAAGTGTCTTGGGAGAGCCAGGAGCAGCTTTTGAGCTTAGGATGAAAGGACCTGCAGCTGCTTTGAGGTATGGGGGAAGAAGCCATTAAGGCAGGCAAAGAAAAGAATCCGGGCAAAGGTCCAAGTACAGGGCGGACTGTAGAGCTTCATGGGCTACACAGCAGGGCCAGCCCAGGAAGGGACTCCTAAGTCACTCAAGGTAAACCACACAAAATAGTCATGTGGTCCTAATTAAATGGTAATCAGCACATTAAAAATTATAAAGTATTAATATAACCAGATTTTTATCATCTTTTAAAAATAACTTAAATGTACATGTCAGAGTACTTCATTGAGTTGTGGGTTTTTTTTCTGGGTCAGATGTGGAGGCTCCACAAATCAGCTGTCCAAATGACATCGAGGCAAAGACTGGGGAGCAGCAGGACTCTGCTAACGTCACCTGGCAAGTCCCAGTGGCTAAAGACAACTCTGGTGAAAAGGTAAGGCTGGCGTGAACATCCCCATCCTTCGAGCATAGATTCTAAATGAACTGCACATGTGTGAGATGGAAATTCTACTATACCCTAACAATGAGGTGGAAATTATACTATACCCTAATGATGTGTGATACTGTTTCACAAGTTTACTCATAAATGCTTAGTGCCTCATCTGAGAGACCAACCAGCATTGAATTTTTAAATAGAAATATCAGATAAGAATCTGACAGAAGTGTCTGGTTTCATGAGTTTGTTGTATTTCTTTCCACTAAGATCTCATCACTGATGAATTTTCACCCCTTAGATAGTTCTGAAGAAAAAAAACTAAGAAAAGGAAGACATGGAACCAACCTTGATTCCTAATCATGAAGATATCTTTTAAATGATAAACATGAAAGGATTGCATTTTGACCAAATCTGAAGGAGGGGCTATCAGTATTTCTTACTTAGTTTTCCTAAATCCAGTCTTACTCAGTATTTCAACATTGTATGTACTCTCCTGGCTACAGATGGCCAACCATCAGCTGGTACAGAAAAGGTTCATTTAGGAATTAAGAATGTAGTTTCCTGTTACAATTACACTGTGTCCAGATGTATGACGATATCATTAAGCAGCATTTTGCTTTCACAGCTGAGTATAAATATGTGTGAGCTCTTCCAGGCAAGACATACTGGGGGTGGGAAACAAAACAAAGACAGTTGTTCTGATAATTGTGTTGAATAGATTTACATTCAAAGTAGCTTTTAAAATTTTGACCTCTGGGACTAAATGTAAGGAAGGAGGTGTTCTCAAGTGTGCTATGACCACTTTCTATTCAACACACAAACGTGTGTATCCTCATCAATGTGGAGCATTAGGAAGCCCAGAGAAGGATGTATTTTAGGATCTGATGAGACATTGCGGTAAGTGTAGCATCTTTGTGTTCACACATGCAGAATCTCTGCATTAGTCTCTGAGATAAAACAGCCCAGCAGGCATGTCTTCATCTCCCCTACCTGCTCTTAGGCAGGGTCTCAAAGCCCCGACCAATAAACTTTGTCTTTTATTCCCTGTCAAATAGTTCAACTTCTGTAACAAAAGCTAGCTGAAGAATGTGAGGAATTTACTTGGATAGCACACACCTGGGTATGTGTAGTCATTTTAGAAAGACTCTATAAATAGGAGAAGAATGGATCCAGGGAAGCAGAAAACTCCACAAAAGCAATGCCTATCCTGGCTCATAGAATCCCGTGCTGTACATAGGCACAGAAGACCAAATACATGCCTAGGAATCTGTGGCTCACTGGCTCAATGCCTTGGTGGCTTAGTTAGGGTTTCCATTGTTCTGAAGAGACACCATGACCAAGGCAACTCTCATAAAGGACAACATTTAAATGGGGATGGCTTACAGGTTTGAGGTTCAGTCCATTACCATCAAGGCAGGAGCATGGCAGCTTCCAGGCAGGCATGTGACAGGAGGAGCTAAGAGTTCTGCATCTGGTTCTGAAGGCCAACAGGGAAGACTGGCATCCTCAGGCAGCTAGGAGGAAGCTCTCTCAAAGTCTACTCCCACAGCAACATATTTCCTTCAACAAGGCGGCACTTACTCCAACCAGGCCACACTTCCGAAGAGTGCCACTCCCTGAACCAAGCATACTGAAACTACCACATTCCATTCCCCGGGTCAAGCATATTCAAACCACCACACTTGTATTCGAGAAGTTGGACATTGCATCAAAGAAAAGTCTCCTGCCACTAAAGGAGGCTCAATGGTAGTAAAATGGCACTGTGAACATGTAGTCTCAACATTGCCATCATACAAACTGGGTCTGGTGACCCCAGAGTGAGGTCACAACATTTAGCCCATCTGGATGAATCAGGATAATCTTTTCATTGTATAATTAATTCAGTGACATCTCCTACATGCCTTTTGCCATATAAGGTAACATTCACAAGTTCCAGAGAAGACATGGATGTCTTTTAGGCTACCCCAAAGGAGAAGAATGCAAATTTGCCTAAAAGAAAGGAAATAGAAATGGAAGGACCCATTTGTGAACAGAGAAGTTGGATATACAAGGAAAAGCTATTGTGTGTGGCTCATGGTCAGACTCAAAGCACAGTTGGAGAGGTCTGTCAGAGAGAGAGATTCTGGAAGTTTGAAGAAAAAAAAGAGAAGAAGGCCGAACAGAAAAACAGAGCAGGTTTATTGGACAGTGTTGAGAGCTGGTTTGAGATTGGCAATCATTCATTAAAGCAAGATCGATCTCCCCAGTTATGTTAATATCTTCAGAACCAAGAGGATATTTTTGGAACAGGCATAATGAAGCAGGTGAGGTAGTTTTCTGTAATATAGATGGTAAAAAAGAAAGCAAGGCAAGACAATTTCAGAACTTACTGTAACAATGCCCCAAAAAACACAAACTCAAGGCAAGTAAAGGAAGGAAGGAACAACCGAGGCTTCTGAGAGGACCCCTTTCTAGACCATTGCCTTTCCTCTGATCATCCCTTAGGATAATTCAAAAGGGAAGTTTACTGGTGGGAAGGTAGGATGCTAAATTATAGGTACAATGTGATTAAAAAAAAAACCTATAATTCTACGACTCAACCTGAACGAACTCAACTGGGAAAAATACCAACAGAAAATAACTGGCTTTTCCCAATTTTAGGGTTGGTTACTTTGGGATATAAAAACAACTTCTTTCTCTAATTAAAACCCACTTGCAAGGATTAAAAAGAAGAATCTTGCTATCTAAATAAAATTTGAATCTGATATGCACTTCAAAGCTCTATCCGGCTAGATAGCCCAAAGCTGGCCCAAAGGATTGGAAATCAGCACTGCGGATGCTCTCTTATTTATTCTGTACCCACACTCAACTCCTTCTTGGGCTTCCCTAGAGTCAGAGTTGGTAATGTCAGTTGAATCGTGACCACCCCAACAGTGTGTTTGTCCTCCAGCACGAGTGAATGCTTTATTCTAAAGCAAAAGAATTCTACAGACGTTGTTAGAGAATAGATTCTGAGGTAGGAAGACTATCATTTGTTATTTAACTGAGCCATGCTCAAAACCCACAGCCCTTAAGAATGGAGCACAAGCCCCAACTGTGGCTGGAGAGTTCTGATGGAAAAGGAGCTAGAGATGTGTAGTAAGAAGGGCTCTGTGAGAAGGCATGGCTGGCTGGAGGAAGGATCCATTCTGGAAATTCCTATGCTATGGCCTTTATAGAACCAGATTCACTTCCGCTGACACCGACTGGGTTTAACCAGTTCCCCTCACACACCCACTGAGGGTCTGGGTATTGGGGGAGACACAAGAGCATGGACAACTCACCAGTGACTGTAGCACTGAAAATGATGATTTCCTGTCTCCCAGTAGCCCTCACCTGCCGTTCACTCCTGAGGAGGAGCCTTGTCTATAATCCCCTCCCAGACCTAGAACTGAATGCTGAGCTTCTGAGTCTCTTAATTGTTGTTTTAAAAAAAAAAGATACCATCAAATACATACAAATGCTTATCAAATCACTTCATAGAGGGCTCTCTAAGCTTACTTGAAATACTTTAAAAATCCAATGGAAAATAAATATATTTTACTATGTAATATTTTTACTCATGTGTCATTTAACTTCTTATTTTAAGATTTTTTAAATGTTTTATTTATATGAGTTCTCTGTAACTGTCTTCAGAAAAGGGCATTGGATCCCAGTACAGATGGTTATGAGCCACCATATGGTTGCTGAGAATTGAACTCAGGACCTCTGGAAGAGGAGTCAGTGCTCTTAACCGCTGAGCCATCTCTCCAGCGCATCATTTAACTTCTTAATGAAACAAACTAAAAAAAAAAAAACAAAACAAAACAAAAAAACTTTAGACAGGTTACGATGCTTAGTATATAACACGTTAATGTAGTTTTCATTGCCTCACAATTTTCAAGCTAATGGGGAAAAAAGAATATCTTGTAATATTATGGAAACACAAGAAAAGTAGTCTTTGCTGAAAACTGAGAAACTTGGGTTGGGATGTAGAACAGTGTCGGAGGGCTTTGTCTAGCATGTTTGAGACCCAGTTTTTGAGCCACAGACCACACAAATATCCCAAAATAAAAGACATGATTAAAACTTGGGCCTACACCAACTTTCACTTTGCATAGTTGAAGATATTTACGATAGAGCTGAGAACTCTGATGTCATAGTTCCAGACAATGTGAATGCAGACTCTTATCATGCTTTAGGGAAGGACATTTTTATTACCTATCAATAAAATATTGGTAGTCTGAGGTCACCTATGCATGAAGAGATATTGTAAGGAAATAGTAAAAATATGTTTTAAATTGTGTATTAAAACGTTTGTAAGAGTGACATTTGGAACAAAACTAAAAGTTCTTCAACATATTTTCTGAAAGAAATTATATTTGTGTGCAAAACATGATAGAAGCATTTAAAAGTCATTCTACTATCTGAAGATCATGCAAGAGTATGAAATTGTTCTACTATAGTATGCTTAAAAATCTAAGAAACATTATGTATGCCACCTCTATAAACTGTGAAAGAGTAGTCTCAAAAGTAGACCACGAGGATTTGCTTCGTCCCTTCTCTTCCCTTTATGAAATGCTGTATCATTTTATTCATTTAGTGATCATATAAAAATCAGGAGATAAATGTACTACTGGAACTATTAAATATTATTTGTCTCTATAAGGTGTCAGTCCATGTCCATCCAGCCTTTACCCCACCTTACCTTTTCCCAATTGGAGAAGTGGCCATCACTTACACGGCGACCGACTCATCCAGCAACCAAGCCAGCTGCACTTTCTACGTTAAGGTCATTGGTAAGTCTCCAAATCGCATAGGTGGTTTACAAAGACAATCCTTGGTATTAGTCAGTGTCTGCTGCCAGCTTCTTCCTCCTGGCATGGAAACCCTCAGAGTTCTTTCTCTCACAGGAGCCTTCCATATCCCTAACTGTCACCGTGTCTATTTCTTCCCACACGTGCTCTTTGGAAAGTTCCAGATGGCTGCTCCCTCTTTCTGTTTACCTGCCATTTATTCTCAGTCATTCAAGCCTAGACTCTGTTCCTTCTGCTCTCATGATTGTAATAATGTCAAAGTCACCAACAATCTGCTGTGACTCTCCACTGCCATTCCTACTGTCACCAACAATCTGCTGTGACTCTCCACTGCCATTCCTACTGTC
>JADRCD010217370.1:18707-49462 GCA_019843815.1 Montemys delectorum
GCAAACCCTTCAGCTCCTTGGATTCTTTCTCTAGCTCCTTCATTGGGGACCCTGTACTCAGTCCAATGGATGGCTGTGAGCTTCTACCTCTGTATTAGTTAGGTACTGTCAGAGCCTCTCAGGAGACAACTATCTCAGGCTCCTGTCATAAGTGGATATTAGCCTAGAAGATCGGAATACACAAAGTACAAACCACAAACCATAAGAAACTCAAGAAGAAGGAAGACTAAAGTGAGGATACTTAGTTCCTTCTTAAAAGGGGGAACAGAATACCCATGGAAGGAGTTTAGAGGCTAACTATGGAGCAGAGACTAAAGGAAGGACAATTCAGAAACTACTCCAACTGCTACTTTTCTTATAGGACTGGAAGTTACAGAATACTAGATCAAAGCAAGCTCATGTCAGTTGCAGGGCACAGCGCCTCTCAGCTGTGGTTTATTGTGGCCAGTGGATGCCTGGAAACTGTCTCTCATGGCCACCTCTCACTACGAAAACAATCTTATAAATCATGTCAGAATCCAAAACAAATATTCAATTTTAAAAATATTCTTTAAGTCAGCATATAAAATATTAGCCATCACTATGGAATTATCCTGCATGTGTCCTAATCCTTGTAGAATTAGTCCTCCTCTAGGACGCAGGCTTTGAATTTCAGTTTTTTCATAGAAAGCTAAAGCTCTGGGTTGGGGATACAGCTCATGACAGAGCATTTACCTAGCACAAGAGCAACAAAGAGAAGGAAGTCAGGAAGTAAGGGAGGAGAAGGGGAAGGGGGAGAAAAGAGGACGGACAGGAGGGGAGGGGAGGGGAGAGGAAGAAGAGGGGAAGAAATAGGAATGGGAAAAGAAAGGAGAGGGAGTAAAAAACATTAAATTTGTGTTGAAGCTCTACCCAACTGAAGCTGTTTTGCCTTAAATTTTCTAGTAAAACGTTTTGCAAACCATGGGTTCAAGTCCTTTGAGATGTTATACAAAACTACTCGCTGTGATGACATGGATCTGTTTAAGAAGTTTTCTACAGCATTTGAGACTACCCTGGGGAACATGGTATGTCACCAGGAGTCTTTGACTGTGTGTCGTGTTTTAAAGAATCCTTATAAACTACTAAAGCTGTCTTAACTTCTCTGGGTCTCTTGCAACTGAAATTTCCATTGCTTGCTGTGTCTTTCTTTGGGATCCAAACTTGTATTTGTAATTACTTATTCAATTTAGACTTTTGAGATAAGTTTTAATTCAGTTGGCTAACTTTCTGAATCAGAAAGTTTAAAAAGTTTAGGGTCTTTGTGGTTTAAAAATGCTTGCTTTATTATTTAAAGTCACACACCCACACCAAAAAAATACCCAAACTTTTAAGTTATATTATTTTAAGAACTGGTTGAACATGTGAACATTTTCTCTTTTGTTGCTGTATTTTGGGTTTGATTTGGGGCTTTGAGAGAGGGTCTCACGTAGTCCACAGTGGCCTCAAACTTACTATGCAGCCAAGAATGGCCTTGAACTGCTGGACCTGCTGTCTCCACCTGGATTACACTGCAGGTTCTCAATCTATAGGTTGTGACCCTGAGACCATCTTCATCTCAGGTATTTCTGTCATGATTCATAACAGACACAAAATTACAGTTATAAAGTAGCAATGAAAATAATTTTGTCATTGGGGGTCACTACAATGTGAGGAGCTGTATTAAAGGGTCCCAGCATTAGGAAGGCTGAGAACCACTGAATTACAGGCTTGTAGCATCACACCCAGTATGCGTTTCAGGGGATTGTATCCAGGACTTCATGTGTGTGAGGCAAGCGCTCTACCACTTGAGCTACGTCCTCCTACAAAAGGATTCTCTATTGTATGCATTTTTGCCTAGGTCTCAAGATAGCTATACAATGACCTTAACTGAATCAGGTGTCTAGAAGGCAGGAGCTATGCTTTTGTCTGACAGAGTGGGTAGATATTTGTTGATTTGCTAATAAACATAATAAAGTGCTGCTTGCCAAATGCCAAGTGCTGTCATGAAAATGTTCAGTGTGTAAACTGGCATATGCTTAATAAGCCCTTGCTTTAAAACATCTTACTTAAGCTAACTTGGTAGAACCAAATTCCTAATGGGAAAAATCAATGTCGCCATTGCCAGAGAATGGAGGAACGCCTGTGTTCATCTGGTCACTGTGAGTTACAGGTCTGTACTGTAAAAGGCAATGACACACTCATAGTAACACACCCTAGTGCCAATTAGTGAGCTATTCCTCAGATAATAGAGCTGACATTGGAAACTGTGTGAAGTAACTTCCATTCGCGCTAGTGGCCTTCTTTTGTCTAAAACAAACAGAAGTAGGTTAAAGATGGTAAAACTGGATCAGAATGTGGCATTGAATGCCTGGTCATTTGATCAGTATTTAGTCAGCACCTGTGTTCTATGGAATAACCTTGGCAAGCCTTATGTACTTGTATACTTTACATCCCAATGAATAATATGAGCAGTAAACCAATTACAAGGGAAATAGACAGCATGCCAGGGGAAGAGTACTACAAAATAAGACAGTACAGGACATTGGGAAACTGGTAGTGTCCTGTTGGAAAAGAGGAATAAAGAGACGAGAAGGAGAATCACTTGGCGTGGGAAGTGTTGTTCATGATGCAGCTTCTACAAAAGACAACGGGGCTCACACCTTGTAAGATGTCAAGAAGACAGAGAGGACATGAGGGTCTGGAAATGGAAGGAAGGCTTCAGAGAGGGAGCTCCCCTTCCAGAGCTGCTCAGAAGACCTAGATTTATAAAGTTTGCAAACTCATTTTCTGGAAAATCGTCCAGAGCTCTGGAAAGTTGAATTTCATTTAGAGCAAAGATGAAGAGAATATAGAGAAAATACGACCTTAACCATTTTTCTTTTACTGACTGGGAGTTTCAGAGAACACAGGGGAGAGCTAGGGGACTAGAGAGGGGTGCGACATAACATCAGAAAAGGGGATTAAGGAATCTATGGTAGTCTCAGGTCAGTGATCACCCAGGAGTCCTGGGCTTCCTCTGGTGAGTAACATAAATGGAGATCAAAAAGTATGAGCTCAATACTGGTGGTCTGAGACAGTGAGAGGCTGAAAGGTGAAGGGGAGGAAGGGAAGGAGAGAAGGAAGGACGGATAGAGGGAAGGAGGGGGTCCTTTCATAACATTGTACAGTTCTGTAAACATAAAGAGCCTTCCCTCATCCCATTGATGGAGATGTGAGGTCCAGGGGAGCCAAGGGTTCTCTAGAAGTGCACAAGGGTGTGATTTCTGTCTTCATCTTCGTCCGCAGGTCCCGTCTTTTTGTAGCGATGCTGCCGACATTGACTGCAGACTGGAGGACCTGACCAAAAAATACTGCATTGAGTATAATTATAATTATGACAACGGCTTCGCAATTGGTGATTCTATTATCTAGCAGTGCTGATTCACAAGATGGTTCAAGAAAACAAAATTGCTCCACAGGAGTGGTGGAAATAGAAAAAAGAAAATTTAGCGTTTGTTTGTCAAGTAATTTAGGGTGGCTATATAATCTAGTCCTGTGATAATTCATTATGGATATCTTAAATTTTGGTATGAAATAAGTCACTTAAAAATACTAATGAAAGCACTTCAGGATAAAAGTCACATTGTAATGGCAAAATTTTAAAAGTGACCTATTACTGAATGTGATCATAACAGTTACAAAGCACTTAAAGAATATTTTTCTTTTTTAAAAATAAATATAAAACTCAATGCAGTAGAAACCTCCAGTATTCTATGAGGGCAATGCTAGGGAGGACTCCCAGAAATAATTTTTATGTATCATTCAATCGGCCTTGCAATTAAGCCATTTATTCAAAATAGTCCTTCGTGGGAAATATTCATAGTTCTCACCCAGCTTATAAAATCCAGTTATTAAAAATCTAAATGTCTAGGTCTAACTAAAATTTTGAATGTTTTTCCAAGTAGACCAAAATTTTTTAATCAAAGATTTTCTAAGTATGGTAAATCAAGTTTGCATAATTGCTACATAGTATTTCTGGGAGACTATGTAAACTGAAATCACAAACATACCGATTCCAGCTTTTTAAATGCATGCAGAACGCCAACAAATCTCTGAAGAAAGTTTATCTAAGTGGACAAACAGACTCTCAAGCACATATTGTTTAAAGATCATAATTAAGTGTCAGTGTGACCAGAGCAACATGAATATCATGTAATTAGCTGACTTGATTAGTTGAGTCGGTTATTAAAGCAGGCGGGGCATATAAACTGTTCCCCTCTTGTTACAGACAAAGCTATGAAGCCAGGCTCATTGTTGCAGTCTATTAATTAAGGAATTGGAGTTCAGGAAGATGAAAGCAATTTGCCTGACCTTACACAATCATATGTCACACTTTATGAACTGAAAATCTGGTGTCTGGCTGTCAATCACAGTGGCACCAGAGGCACTTTAGAAGTCACGCACACCCATATCTTCTCCAGAGACACAAACCTTTACTTCTAGTCTGCCTTTGCCAGCTTCCCTACCTTTAATATGTGAAGCAGACATTCTGAATAATATTTATTTTTTAAAAGCCTGATTGTGTTCATTAAGCTTATAAAGTCATTGGAGGAAGATATAGAAGAGAACTAGGAACTGATTAGAATTCTGCACCCCCCCATTACCCCTAAATTGAGGATAATTACCTGTTAACTTAAAAAATGATGTGTATATTAGTCTCTAAATTCAATGCACAGTGCCCCCCAAATGACAACATAAGGCTTGAGTCAAACCACCTATACACCAGGGGCATTCAGTAAATGGCTGGGGGCGGTTTGACTTGTGATGTTGGAACCTAAACGTGGAGGAAGAGGCACCTGTCTGACCACCTGCTTCTCTGCCCATTCTCATCAGGACCAGGGGGCTGGGGTGCAGGTAACAGGCTGGATTACTCCTATGATCACTTCCTGGATGCTGTACAGGAAACACCTGCTGATGTGGGCAAAGGCAGATCATCACGGATTAAAAGAACTGTCCCATTGTCTGACCCCAAAATTCAGCTAATTTTTAATATCACAGGTAAGAATAAACTTTCCATTTGACAAAGCAATACGAGGCGAAATTTGGGGCTGGAAAGCTATTTCTGAAATCTGCCCTGCTTTATGCTTGTTAGGAGTAACCCTGGAGATGAGAACTAGAGAGAGCTAAGCATGGTCATTGCTTTGCTGTTTAGTGTCACAGAGCTCTTTCCTGGACCTTGTAGACACAAGCACCTGCTTTGCTTGCATGTTGACAGGATCAACTAAGATGCCCATTTTTAAAAGCAAGGATCTAGATTAATAATCCACCCTGTGATGATGAATTCCCTCAACAGGCAATATTAACCCAGCATCTAAGAAACAGATTCAAATGAACATTTTGTTCTTAATACTACCCGTGTGCAGCATATCTAGTGAGAACTGGTTGACTTTATTTTAAATTAATTTTTTATAATTTATTTTAATAATGATTTCATTGGGGGTAAAAATTATTATTATAATTAGTATCTAAGACATGTTTTATGTGTGTGTGAGTGTGGGGGGTGAGGTGGGAGGTGTGTGCGTGAACATGCATGTGTTTAATTTTGTTGTGTTTTATCTCAGCTAGCGTGCCACTCCCAGAGGAAAGAAATGATACCCTTGAATTGGAGAATCAGCAGCGACTCATTAAGACATTGGAAACAATCACAAATCGCCTGAAAAGCACCTTGAATAAAGAGCCCATGTATTCTTTCCAGCTTGCCTCAGAGACAGTGGTGGCTGACAGCAATTCCCTAGAAACAGAAAAGGCTTTTCTCTTCTGCAGACCAGGCTCCGTGCTGAGGGGGCGCATGTGTGGTAAGACTCTCCCTGGGACCCAGCTCCTCACTGTGCACTAGGTCAAATGAGCTGGGCACAGACGTTTTCCAACTGTGTATAAAGAACATTGATACGGAACAGGCATTTTGCATCGTTGTGTAGTTGTTACAATACTATATTGTCTCAGGAACCCAAGAATACACCATGGTTGGAGGCAAGCCAAGTATATTGATGTGAAGGAGATAAATCTTATTTTCGTTTCTAGCTCTTCAAGCCTTGTAGAGATGCTGGAGAAAAGCTCAGTGGTTAGAGCACTTGCTGCTGTTAGAGGAGACAGGGCTGTCTTAGTTCCCACATCCACACTGGGCAGCTCACAACCACTGGGAACTCCAGTTCCAGGGGGGCCTCCATGGGCACCTGTGTTCACACACACACACACACACACACACACATGCACACATGCACACACAAATAAAATAAATCTTAAAAACAAAAACAGCTTCATAACTTTTAATCAATTGCCCCCAAAACAGTAACTCACATATTTGGCCACTTCTGTCTGTCAGGTACACACCTCTCCCATTTATTCTCATTCAGCCTCTCTATGATGTACTGTCAATGTCAACACCCAGTACAGCAAGCTAAAGCCAGGAAGGTACTAGACATACTCAAAGGCAGAAAGTTGTATGGCAGAAATTCCTAACCACACAGCCAATTATAGGGTTTTGATTTTTTTTTGTCAATTATGGTAAAATTCACATGAATACGTTCTTTTAAATGTACAGCTCAATGGCATTAAGTTCATTCACAGGGTGCAACTGTCACTTGTCTATTTTCAGAACACCTTCAAAGTCTCCTGTATGCACTAGTCAGCCCCATTCTTCTTCCTTTTCCCCCTCACTACTTCTCTACACTGTTATAACCTGGATAAATTTCAACCTATTTCTAATGTGTGTGTGTGTGTGTGTGTGTGTGTGTACGTGTGCATACACAGAACACAGTGAATGATGTGAATCTCAGGTTAGTCTCCCTTGTATCAACTTCATAAAGCCTCCTCCTTATGTTCTAACCATCATGCCTAGAGCTTGCTTTTGCTATCACTAGTGTGACAAAAAACAACCCATTCAAAGCTGTTACTGTGAGCCTACTCTGGTTTCTTTTTCACCTCTGAGAACAATCAGGAATTGACTAACATTTCTCTCATCTCAGTGGGGCCTTCAGACCTGTGCCAACATAAAATGTTTGTGATGCATCATGGCTCAGCTTAGGGCTCACCCAAGAACTAATACATCTGGCACCACAGCCATAGAGAATTAGGAGTCCATTTTCCATAAGCACCCAGGCAATAGTTGAATTCATTAGCATCTCTAAATCACCTGGTATGAAGTTCAGGTGTCTCTCTAGAAAGCTTTGATAACCACCTGCTCAATGAGTGTAGCACTCTATTTGACCTCAGAAGTTCCATGACACTATAAATTCTAAAGTGTGCCCATTGCCTTTGAGCCCTTTGATTAGAGGATGCCTGAAACACTCCCTCCACAATCACGAATTCTCTCGCCTGTTTAGTCTTTCTGTGTTGACCTGACTTCTGTGTCTAGAAATGGTGCTGCAGGGGATAAGTAGCTTCATTTTTATGGGGGGGGGGGGTGCATGCAGAAAGATAATTTAGAAAACATTTTCAATATCACAAAGCCATCACAAGTTTATCTAAATATTCATTTTTTATCCTTGCCTTCAGTTTTTTTTCTTTGTTAACTATACATTTTCTATAACGCTTTCTATAATGGTTTGTCATAGCTTTCCTCCATTTTTTAAAGCCCAATCAGGTCAATTCTAAGATTGGTCAATAAAATGCATACATCTCTCAAAAAAAAACCTACTACTATTGGTTTTTAGAAATCTATATCTAGAAAGTCTACCCACTGTGGGTATAAAACTCTTACCGTGAAATTTAACCTATAAACAATAGTATCTAGAAACATGCTTCATGGGAACAAAGAACAGAAGGGGGCCATGGCTATGGGATTTGAAATTTCCTGCCTCTTTTGTCCACAGTCAACTGCCCCCTGGGAACCTCTTACTCTCTGGAGCATTCCACCTGTGAAAGCTGCCTCATGGGATCCTACCAAGATGAGGAAGGGCAGCTGGAGTGCAAGCTCTGTCCCCCAAGGACTCACACGGAATATCTCCACTCAAGAAGCATCTCTGAATGCAAAGGTAGAGGCTAAGGTTTGAGCAGAGACAGATGGATTTTGTGACCGGTTGTAATGGAAGGGAGGTTTCTTTGTCCATTGCTTGGTCTTGGTCAGAGCTTCTGCATCAAGACATAAATTAACAATAGACAATCATGCCTATGTATTTAATGAAAATTTTACAAGGCACAGGAGCCTTTAGAAATGAAGACACAAAGAAACTAGGAAATGTGCGTGTGTGTGTGTGTGTGTGTGTGTGTGTGTGTGTGTGTGTGTTGCTGAACTTGATGATGAGGTGAGTGGCTACATAGAAGTACAAAGGGACAAAGAGTAGGAGAGTGTTGCCAAGGCATGTTTGTCTGTGTTCTCCCTGGGCCCTAGTATCTTCAGAGTCAAGAGTGCCCCTTTCCTCTGGAGAGCAGAAGGAACAGGTCTCTTATGGTCTCAAGATCTGCTGTGAGAGAGAGATGGGGAGGTTCAAAGAGACATGCCTGCTTCTACAATGCTCTCAAGTTCCTTTGGCTTAAAATATTCAGTATGTGACCACATGTGATGGGGCATGACTTTACTCCCAGCATTTGGAAGGCAGAGGCAGGCAGATCTATGTGTTCAATGCCAACCTGGTCTATAGAGGGAGTCCCAGAACAAACAGGGCTACACAGAGAAATCTTGTCTCAAAAGCAAAACAACAACAAAAAATATCCAGTATGCTAACTGCCATGCTTTGCAATAGAGCAGTGGTTCTCAACCTGTGGGTCCAAACCTCTTTGGGGATCAAAGGATCCTTCAATAGGGGCCACACATCAGATGTCCTGCATATCAGATATTTACATTACAATTCACAACAGTAGCAACATTGCGGTTATAAGGTAGCAACAAGCATAAGTTTATGTGTGGGGGTCACTACAACATGAGGAACTGTATTAAAGGGTTGCAGCATTAGGAAGTTTGAGACTCACTGGGGTAGAAGGTTCTTAGCTTGTCTCAATTCATCAGTCTAAAAATAGAAATAAGAGCAGTGTTAAAAGCAGTTCTTCACATCCTTTCTTGTGGTTATAAAGCACTAAGTGAATGTGTCCCCGGTCCAGAAAAATCATTTCTCTCTGCTTGGAACTGTGCCTTGCTACATGCCTGCCCCTCTCTCAGACAAACTTCAATCCACATTCATTAATTAGCCTGAAACTTTCTTTTAAATCTCACGCTAATTAGTAGAAAGGGCGTTCATGGCACTTTGCAATCAAGTTTGATGTAGAGAGCATCTAACAAATACAGTTAGAACAGTATTTGATATGAGATGATCAATTCTCTGTTGATTTGGGAATGGATCCCAGCGGACACAGATGAATAGATCCTTGTCTCCAGGAAATGAGGTGTTTTCCACATATCTCCTGATCTTCACAACGCAAGTCTCTGGTGGAAATGTTTTCTTTCATAATGAAGTTTAACAGGAGACATACCTCACCTAACTGACTGTTTGAAATTGTTCCTCCGAGCTATGGATATGAAGGCAGTGGTTGGTATTTAATGATAAATATAAATTCTAGGAGGAGCCAGGTGATTGGAAATGCCCCAGAACTGTTAGCAATGCTGACAACAGGAGTCTGTTGGAGACACTGAAGAGAAGGACAGTGGGTCAATGAAGCTGTTGGAGGAGGCAGCAGACTCCATCCTCCCTGGAGATCTGCACTGCTGTGTTTAGATGGTTGGAGACCAATTCGAGTTTCCAGTCTTGTCCCTCTTCACACAGCTTCCCCATTGCACAACTTGCTTTGAAGATAGTGCCTCACTGTGGTGTCTATTTCAAGCTTTGTTCAATACCTATTAAACACTTTGTGTGGTTATAACTCTGATAGGGAGTGATGGAAGGAACTGGCCATTTGTCTAAAATTTAGTAGTATGCAAAGCATGGGGTCTCTACCTTGTATCATTGGCTACAGAGGAAGTGTTCGTGTTTCCTTTTCTGCCCTGCCTTAGACTGGGGAAGTCCTACCTCGCACCCAACTAATTTTAAGCAGCTTCATCTTGTTGCTCATTGCATGGTATGTTTCTTCTCAGCTCAGTGTAAGCAAGGTACCTACTCTTCCAGTGGGCTGGAGACCTGCGAATCGTGTCCGCTGGGTACTTACCAACCAGAATTTGGATCCCGGAGCTGCCTCCTATGCCCAGAAGCCACCACAACTGTGAAAAGAGGAGCTGTGGATATCTCTGCTTGTGGAGGTTATCATCTATGCTTTAGATGTTTATATTTATTTACATATGCTAAGTTCTCTGCATGGAGGAGCCGGATGCTTTTAACAAAACTGAATGTTCACAGTATGCAAAGAATGTAAATAACTGTCTCTTCATGGGGAGTTCCTTGTTTCCAGCAGATCGGCTCTTCAGTATAAACAATGGCTCTCTGTATATAGCACAAGACTTCTGTCTTGGGCCTCAATAACAAGCATGAAGCTTCATGGCACCATAGATGTGCAGGTTTATGGGTCCCGTCCCCAGAGTGTTCATTCACTAGGTGTACTGTGTATTTCTACCTAGTATTCAGTACACCTTTACTAGTTCCAGGGTCACACTGTGCCAGCTACTGGTTTAAACAGAAATGAAAAGGTCAGCACGACTCCACCATCCTAGCTGACTATAGTTACCCAACCAGAAATTCCTGACGATGTAAGCAAACAAGAAGATAAAAAGTTCACACTATCTCAAAACCAGAGCCGACAGTCAAATTTGATCTGTTATGGACTGTGGAGACAGCTCCGTTACTTCAGGCTTGCTGTCAAGCATGGGACCTAAGTTCAGGTCAGCAGCACCCAAGTATGAAGCCAGGCAGGGCAGCACATGTGTATTCCCAGCACTGGCGGGGGCGGGGGGGGAGGAGCAGGAAGATATCTGGTGCTTGTTGACCAACCAATCTTGCCTATCCATGGGCTCCAGGTTCAGTGAGAGACCATGTTTTAAATAACATGAAAAGTGATAGAGGAAGACACCCAAAGTTGACCTTTTGCCACATACACAAATGTATACACACATAAGTGAACATATACACACATATATACACACAAACACACAAATGTCTACACACACATGAACACATGCACAAATGTATTATAACAACTGTGTATACACACATGAACATAAACACACACATGAACACACATATGAATACACACACACACACACACACATTCAACCTGTTGCTAGAAACTCTAAAAGTTTGTTTCCCTGTAAAGCCAGTGGAGCTGTATTTAGACTAAATGGTTGATTAACTGCCTCTGAAGTAACAGAGGGGTAGCTAGAATGAGCAGGTATGCATAATGACTTTTAAAAGTATAAGTCCTCCCTACCTCATCCCATCTCCACATGGATGCCCCCATCACCCACCCTACCTGACCTCTAAACTCCCTGGGGCCTCCAGTCTCTTGAGGGTTAAGTGCATCATCTCTGAATGAACACAGACCCAGCAGTCCTCTACTGTATGTGTGTTGGGGGCCTCATATCAGCTGGTGTATGCTGCCTGGTTGGTGGTCCAGTGTTTGAGAGATCTCGGGGGTTCAGATTAATAGAGACTGCTGGTCCTCCTACAGGATCACCCTTCTCCTCAGCTTCTTTCAGCCTTCCCTAATTCAACAACAGGGGTCAGCTGCTTCTGTCCATTGGCTGGGTGCAAATATCTGCATCTGACCCTTTCAGCTGCTTGTTGGGAGGTGTGGGACGTGGAGCAGTCAGAGAGTGGATAGGAACGTAAGGAATGGAATGTGGAGTGTAAAAAATAAATTAAAAGTAAAATTTTAAAAATTTCAAAAAATAAAAAATAGGAAAAAAAAGAATGACCAAGTAAATCTTCTGGGATTATGTAATTTTATGTGTGTGCATATCTATCAGATACAATGTTAATATGAAACTCCATATTAAAATTTGTCACACTGCATACTTAAAAAAAAAAAGTGTGAGTTCTCCCACTCTTGATACACTTACTTAAAACTTAAGGTTTACAACAAAAGGGTAAAGAGATGTTTTCTTATTGAAAGAGTGATGTTCCTAAGAACCGGTCTCTCTCTGTCCCTGCTCTCCGGGCTACACAGCGAGGCAAGCACACACTTCCACACTGAGCCACAGCCATGCACAGCTATAGGCGAAAAGAAACTGAGACCCCTGGGAACCGGCCAAGTGCGGAGTTCACTTGTGACAGAAGGCGGGGTGTGTCTAGAGCTGTGCCTGAGGTAGTGGCGTCCTCAGACGTTCAGAGCCACAGAACACAGTGTGTTGGCTGATAAGTTGTATGAGTCTTCCCATCTGTTTAAACTGTCTCAGTGTACCAGGGTCACGGTAGATAAGTGTTTTAGACTTAACAGATTTCTAGAATAGTGTTCATCAGCCTACTGTTTGACCCAAGCTTTGAGAAGAGAATTTTTCTAAACAGTGGTTGAAGCATGTAAGCCATGCCTGTTGAGTCGAAGCAATCTCCAGTTTTGTTTTGTTTGTCACTTCAGTATCAAATAGAGCCTCACAATACGCTTGAAATGGATCTGCTATATATTCTCTGATTTTACTAATATGTGAGCAGATTTTGAAAGAAAGTTTGCAGTAAAATAATTCAGCCTGTGCCCCAACTTCCCCTGACCACAAAGCAGCTGGAATTTTTTATAGGGAAGTGAATTCATATTTGACTTTTCTGCCAGTCTTCTAAACAAGCCTTGAGGTTTGTCTAACACCAGCTTTGCAATTAAGCAGTTCTAATTCCCAGAATGTGACAGAATTCTGGTAAATGCCCCCACGCATCCTCATGTTCCCACCATAGTGAGCCGCACCCTGCTCATCATGGTGAGAACTGGGACTAACTCAGCATCTTTTGAAGGTTTAGACCAACACTATTGTACTTTAAATTGAAGTATATATGACTTATAAAATGGACCCTCACATATTTTCTTAGTTTTCAACTCCCTTCCTTCAATCTGTCTTTCTTTGTTGATTTCCTGTCTTACTATATTGATTCGTTTATAGATGTGTTGTTCTGGTTTTTTGTTTGTTTTGTTGTTGTTTTTGCTGAATTTATCTTACATTTCTTATAAAGAAAAAACTTTGTATGTTTCAGCATACTCAGAATTAGTTGTTATGATCACTATAACAGTTACATGCCATGTATAACTCCCATGCTTATGCAATACAACATTTTGCATCTCCTCTCTCTTCCCACATCCAAACCCTTTGACTTGTGGCTACAAATCTGAAATATTTCAGTCCCATAAATGGTATCTTATCATCATTGTTTGTGTGTGTGTTAGAACTGAGGAATTTTTTATAAGATATTTTCTTTATTTACATTTCAAATGATATCTCCTCTCCTGGTTTCCCCTCCCCACCCCAAAAAAAACAACAACAAAAAATAAATAAATAAAATAAATAAATAAAACTTTGTTCCCTTCCCCCTCCCCCTGCTCACCAACTCCCCCTCTCCCACTTATTGGCCCTGGCATTTCCCTGCACTGGGGCACAGAGCCTTCACAGGACCAAGGTCCTCTCCTCCCATTGATGACCTACTTGGTCATCCTCTGCTATACATATGCTGCTGGAGCCATGAGTCCCACCATGTGTACTCTTTGGTTGGTGATTTAGTCCCTGGGAGCTCTGGGGGTACTAGTCAGTTAATATTGTTGTTCGTCCTAAGGGGCTACAAACCCTTCAGCTCCTTGGGTCCTTTCTCTGGTTCCTTCAATGGGGATCCTGTGCTCAGTCCAATGGATGGCTGTGAGCCTCTACTTCTGTATTAGTCAAGCACTGGCAGAGCCTCTCAGGAGACAGCTATATCAGGCTCCTGTCAGCCAGCACTTGCTGGCATCCACAACAGTGTCTTGATTTGATATCATTGTTAACATAACCATTCCATAGGACAAAGATCAATATTTTGTTGAGGACCAGAATTATATCATCTCTCACTCTGACCCTTCAAGATGACGTTAAAGCAGGAATTGAGGGGGGATTATTGACCTCTGGAACTATCTTTGAAAACATATTAACTTGTTTGTCTATTTATTTGTATACGTTTAGAGGGTGTGGCATGAGGCATGTTGATCCCATATTTATATGCTCACTGAAGTCAAACAAGCTTATACATCACACCATTTTACATCATTATGCTTTGTTCCATGGGAAAGGTTCCTGAAATCTATACCATTGGTTTATAATACAGTCTTATCAAGTGTCCAGTAAACTTATTTTAAGGCCAAATTTATTGAGATCCAGGGCTACGTTTGTTCTCCTTAACACCATCGGTAAACCATACTTGCAAGGGAATATTTCCCCTGGATATCTTAATACGCTATTTCAAATTTGGCCTTACTATTAATATTAGTATTAAGTGAAGTTTCTACATTCTTTCCCCCTGATCAGACCATTAAGACATGTTTATTTTGTGTATGTTTAGCTTTATATTATGTACTAAATAGTACTGTTATGAAAATATGAGTCTGTCTACTGCATATATAAATACAGATGCAATATTTCTCATCTTATACATCGGTTGACTAATTTAATTAGGTGTCTGGGACTTCCTTTTCCAAACCTAAAGAGCTGACAAAAGTACTTCAGTAGCTTCCTCTCAACCAAAGTTTAGGGAGCTTATTTTAAATGTAATGTGTAATTCCATACACTCGAATGATTTTTTTGTTGTTTCCAGTGCCCTGCCCAGTAGGCGAATTCTCCCGTTCTGGGCTAACACCCTGCTATCCGTGCCCTCGAGACTATTATCAACCCAATGCAGGGAAGTCCTTCTGCCTCGCTTGTCCCTTTTATGGAACTACAACCATCACTGGTGCCACATCCATCACAGACTGCTCAAGTAAGTTCTCAGCCTTCATCTACAAACCCCATGTGGAGTCTGACCTATAGTTGCCTCTCTGGTTCCTTCTGCTCTCAACATCCGCATTAGGGGTAGATTCAGATTATCTGGGCTTATTAATTCATTCTTCCATGGTCTTTTAAAAACACTTTTATTACATTTATTTATCTATGTAGTACATGTGTGTGTGTGCACTCATGCATGCATGCTTGTATGCATGCACACATGTACGTGCCACATGTGGTGGGGAAACAGTATGGAGGAATCCTACTTTACAGTCTCCACCACGTGTGTCCTAGGATCGAACTCAGATGATCACGCTTGTTGGCAAGCACTTTTCCTCAGTAAGCCATCTTACCAGACGAGTAAGGTCCTCTTGGTGACAAGACTAGATGAATTATTTTGGAAACATTGCACTTGGTAACTAACATATGTCTTTCCCAGAGTCTAGGAGGGAATGACATGCCTCCCATGACTGTGTTTTCCTGTGTAGTATTACTGAAACAAAATACATGTGGCTTGACTCACTCTGCAACCAGATCTTACCCAGAGTATCTCAAGAGAGTTTAATTATGGCCCATACCTACCACGTGCTGACATTACGCCCTTTTGTCTCGTTAGGTTTTAGCTCCACTTTCTCCGCAGCAGAAGAAAGCATAGTGCCCCTCGCGGCCCCTGGACATACCCAGAACAAGTATGAAGCCAGCAGTCAGGCAAGTCTGCTTCCTACACAGAACATTTCTTTGATGGGATGCTTGAAAAATAATTTGCCGTTCCATGTATCACAGAATACCGGGTTGAAAGATTAATCAGATTATGAATACTATGAAGGAATATTTAGCCATGATTCTTAACAAGAATTTTCAAGAGATATAGCATTAGATGTTCTTAGTATCAAAAGTGGAATTAATTTTCCAGAAATGCCTGTTCAGCATTCAGTATGTAGATGTGGGAGGCTTTGATCACTAATTGATCCATCATTGGGGAAAGGGGGTTGGTTCACCAAAAGCTCTTTTATATAGTCCAGCTTTTATTTCAAAATTATTTACATATTTTTATGACCAAAAAAAATTGTTCCTTGGAATAAAATGTGAAGAATTAAGCACTATCACCCAGGAACATAACTAAACTAGTTGTTCTAGTTGTTCTCTCTGCATATTTGTGTGAGTGTGTGTGTGTGTGTGTGTGTGTGTGTTCCTGGGAACTGTACTGACAGACTCACACTGCTGGGTGGGTGTCCTACCTAAGAGTATCTTCCCAGGCCTACTTTCCAGTTTTGTTTTGTTTTAAGATGATCTGCTATGTCACATGCTATGTCAACTATCTTGGGTAGATTCTGTCATTACCGTTAATTCATCCTACCCAAAAGTCATGAGTCCTTTGCCATTCGATGCTTTTAAAACCAATGATACTGTATTTCTTCTGTCATCCTCCCACAGTCTATCATAGCAAGCTGCTGGAAAGTGAGCTGGCTGGATACAGAGACTTGTAGGACCTTTCAAAGCATGGTGTGATGGAGTCCACTGGCCACTTTTAAATAATAATGTGTGGACATCACACTGAGGCTCTGTTGTAACTGGCCTTGGTTAATGCCTGTATTTTATATTTTACAAAAACAACTCTAAGGGATTCTAACATGCAACCCACATGTAGGAACACTGCATATAAAATCATCATTTGTGCCCATACACAGCAGACTGCTATGATACAGCAGTGACCCTGATAGCTTGAATGACCTCACCCAGAAGCACTGTGGTAACCTAGCCCCTCAGTAGGAATACTCTGAAATGACCTGAGGGCTTCCCTGTAACACATGTTGTTTCTGCCCCAATAGGTCTTTCACGAATGCTTCTTAAACCCCTGTCACAACAGTGGAACCTGCCAACAGCTTGGGCGTGGTTATGTCTGTCTCTGTCCATCTGGATACACAGGTACCATAAAGGAATATTAATTTTATGACATTTCATGTGAAATTGGCATATGTACTGAATCAGACTTTAGAATGCTAAACACAGACCTTGTAAGACATTAATGTGGGGAAATATTGGGTTGAACAAGATAAAAGGCATGCATATCTAATAGTTTTTTGTTGTTTTTGTTTTTGTTTTTGTTTTTTGTGTCTTTTTTTAATACACTTTGGAGGAAAGGGGAAAAGGCTTCTCTATTATGCTAACATATAACTTGGAGGTTAACCTGAATACAATCTGGGAGCCCTGACCAAGGTTTTGTTCTAACACAAATTAAACACATGCCGTTCAACTTGGTCCAACACAAACATTTTAAAACAAATTCCTAGCTTCTCTCATTGTTACCCAACAGTGGAAGTTCTTCGCCCATGAGATCTATTACTTTGTTTCCAGCTTCAGGAGAACACCTGGGCTTTGGACTAGAGGCTGTGAGAGTTATGTTTACTTGTAGTTCGGTTTACATTGCAAATGTGTCCAGAGGCAATTTTAGGAGAAAATAAACTACGTCTTAAAATTGCAATCAATTAAAAAATAATCTCTTTTCTTTAAAATATGTCTTTTGCTTCAAAAGATAAAAGTATATGACAAACTCTGAAAGTTTTTCATGAAAAACCATATGTAAGTAGAATTCACCCAAAAAGAAATAGCAAAAGGAAATTTGTAAATAAAAGACATGTAACAGAATATCAGCATTCCAGTTACCACAGTTGGCTCTTGCATGTGCTTTCTCTACAAAATTGTGCTGACCTTTCATAGGAAATGTAGAATTTGCCAGGCTCATGGTACATGCCTTTAATTGCAGCATTTGGGAGGCAGAGGAATCTTTGAGTTCAGAGCCAGCTTAGTCTACAAAGTGAGTTCCAGTCCAGCCAGGAATACACAGTTTAAAGAAGAAGGAGGAAGGGGAAGAGGGGGAGACGACAAGTGGAGGGGGGATGGAGGAAGAAGAAAGAGAAAGGGTAGGGAGGGGAGAGGAGGAGGATGGATGGATGGATGATTTCTGGGAATTCTACACTTGAGTGGCATTTAAAGAAGGCATACAAATACTGCTTCTCATACATTAGTGTGCCATAACTATTTAGAAGGCATCAAATGTAGTATTTCTCTTTTGTCCTGGGGTAATGCTGATGCTGATGCTGGTGATCTGAGTCCACCTGGCAGAGAGGGATTTTGATAGAGCTAGCCCAGCATCCTACGGAAAGATGATGTCCCACTAAAGGGCATCTACTTTATGAGCTCAGATTTAGCAAAACTTGACCCCACCCCACCCTTTGAGCCAAATGACCTTAGTAGCAACTCTATATACTTTTGTGGGACTTTTGTTTTATGACTAACTATAATTTGTGGCTCTAATTTATAATGTCAAGCTTCCCTCTCTGTTCTCCTAAGGATTTAAGGTATTTTGCTGTTTCGCATGTAGTCTTCTAAGGCATCTTAAGTCTAAATGAGAACATATAGTTTCTTCATTAAAACAGCTGGATACAAGCTCTCCCTTATAAGCCTAGATTGTGGGGACCATTAATGATCACGAGTGCTTATCACTCCCTTTCTTTGATTTTACATTTTAGGCTTAAAGTGTGAAACAGATATTGATGAATGCAGCTCGCTGCCTTGCCTCAACGGTGGAATTTGTAGAGATCAAGTTGGGAGATTTACTTGCGAATGTTCATTGGGTTACACAGGTAAGGGGCACGGCTCATGTCTTTGCAATACAAACCTAGTCTTGTTTTGCCTTATTTATGTACATTTGAAAAGTCTTTATTGTATTGCAATATGAGGAGAACAAGGTATCAATTTGTCAGTTTGAAATTGTTTATAGTTTATAAAATGGACAGACCTGGCTCCCTCTTTGTCTGCAAGATATGAGCCTCCAAATGTTGGGTGCAAAAAAAATGAAGATCAGAAAGTGAGCAGAAACATTTTCTTTTCCCATGGTAAAAAGGTCCTTCCATAGCTCTTCACTGGTATCTTATGAAGATTTTGAACTCTGTGTGTGTGTGTGTGTGTGTGTGTGTGTGTGTGTGTGTGTATGTGTGATTGTTCCCAGTCACTTTTGTAATTATGGGCCCTGCTTTTCTCTTTAATCTGAGGGTGTTTAATATATAACACATTAATATGTGTGTGTATGTATTGTATTGTATTTTTGTTTTTTTTAATATGTCTTCTTTATTTACATGTCATACAATATCTCCTTTCCTAGGTTCCCCTCCAAAAAAAGAAATAAAATAAAATAAAAAACAAACACAAAAACAAAACCCTGTTCCCTCTCCCCTCCTCCTGCTCAGTACCCCCACCTTCTCCTGCTTTCTGGCCCTGGCATTCTCCAAAACTGGGGCATAGAACCTGCACAAGGCCAAGGGCCTCTCCTCCCATTGATGACCTACTTGGCCATCCTCTGCTATACATATGTTGCTGGAGCCATTAGTCCCACTATGTGTACTCTTTGGTTGGTGGTTTAGTCCCTAGGAGGTCTAAGGGTACTAGGTAGTTCATATTGTTGTTTGTCCTAAGAGGCTACAAACCCTTCAGCTCCTTGGGTCCTTTCTTTGGCTCCTTCATTGGGGACCCTGTACTCAGTCCAATGGATGGCTGTGAGCCTCTACTTCTGTATTAGTCGGGTACTGTCAGAGCCTCTCAGGAGACAGCTATATCAGGCTCCTGTCAGCCAGCACTTGCTGGCATCCACAATAGTGTCTGGATTTGATGATTGAATATGGGAAGGATTCCCAAGTGGGGCAGTCTCTGGATTGTCCTTCCTTCAGTCTGTGCTCCATACTTTGTCTCTGCAACCCCTTCCATGAGTATTTTGCTCCCCCTTCTAAGAAGGAATGAAGTATCCACACTTTGGTCTTCCTTCTTCTTGAGTTTCTTGTAGTTCATGGATTGTATCTTTGTATTGCCACTCTGGCTTATGTCTGACCTGTGCTTGGTAATGGTACAGAGCTGGTCTCTGTTCTAAGTAACAGATGGTGGTTGTCCTCAAGTTATCTATTTACAGACATGAGGGCAGCTGCGCAGAAGCTTGGCTACTGTTTTCTGGATTTTCAGAACAAAATAAGTTATTTTCTTTATTCAGTATTTTCTCCAGTACTTTTTGTCAGTTTTGCGCCACTACAGCTTAGCTTCACAAGGGAAGCACAACAAAGAATGAAAACTATTGAACAGATAGTGTGAGAAAATGACTTGTAAGCATGATCACACCTTCTTAAAAATATGGTCAAAGGGCCTGGAGAGATGGCTCAGCGGTTAAGAGCACTGACTGTTCTCCCAGAGGATCCAGGTTCAATTCCCAGCACCCACATGGCAGCTCACAAATGTCTGTAACTCCAAGATCTGATGCCCTTACACAGATGTACATGCAAACAAAATATCAATGCATACAAAATAAAACTCTGCGTGTGTGTGTGTGTGTGTGTGTGTGTGTGTGTGTGTGTGTGTGTGTGTATGGTTTCTCACTGTATGCCAAATACATTACATCTTTGGGTAAAGTTTTTCTCTTTTGAAATTTAAAGATTAAAGAGAAGTATTTGTGTAGATATATTTGGCAAAGAGGAAAAACTTTCGTGAGCTCATTGGCCATGATTTCCAACTCTTGTTTTCACTCCAAACAATTTGCTTTAAAAAAAAAAAGCAAAAGCAAACAAAAAACAAAACAAAGAAAACCTTGTGTTTTCTCCAGTTGAAGACTCTATGATTCTTTTCAGGCCAAATATGTGAGGAAAATATAAATGAGTGTAGCTCCAGCCCTTGCTTGAATAAAGGAACCTGCACTGATGGCTTAGCAAGCTACCGTTGTACCTGCATGAAAGGATACAGCGGTAAGATGTTCCCGTTTCCTTCCTTTCTCTAAAATTCTGTAAATAAAGATTACTGCATTGACTAATGTATTATCTAAATATTATGTTATATAATGCAATATCTAAATGAACATAATATCTAAATATTATATTTGGATTTTATGAACATACTGTTGGAGACAAGTCATGTAAATGATGTTCATAAAATGAATGTAAATGATGCAAAATAATATATTTTACAAATTGATGAGAGAAATATGGCTAAAGAAATATGTAGTTAATTGTTAGGGAAGAAGACTGAAAGGGGAAAAACACAAATAGATGAGGTCAAGGAAAAAAAACAGAACTAAATTTATCATCTTTTTGAATGTTATTTTAGCTCGATGCTCATTGCTAAGCATAGTGTCAGAAAGAAGATAAAGTGAGCTGAGGATCGAAACTGCAGAATCCAGAAAATGACTCAGCAAAGCCAGAGACATTACAAGCTGCATCTAGAGTGGGTTTGGTGTCAGTGGCTCTGCCTGGTCTCTCCCTTAGGTGCAGCCACATGTCACATGCGGCTGGCTTTTCCCAGCTCTTTCTCATCCTTTCTCATTCCCAGGTGTACACTGTGAAACAGATGTCAATGAATGCCAGTCAAACCCCTGCTTAAATAATGCAGTTTGTAAAGACCAAGTTGGGGGGTTCTCGTGCAAATGCCCACCTGGATTTTTGGGTACTCGGTGTGAAAAAAATGTGGATGAGTGTCTCAGCCAGCCATGCCAAAATGGAGCCACTTGTAAGGATGGCACCAACAGCTTCAGGTAAAAGACTATGTCTAGAGTTTCATTTTGTGTTTCCTTGACTAAGCAAGTAGTCACTGTGGAGTCTGAATGGAGTATTAAATGCAAAGCCCCAAGTCAGCTATCCTCACATGCTGACATATGGCACTGTAGAGTCACCACCACATAAGGCAGGGCTAAACCTAAATGTGAGCCTATAGAGATTTTGTTGTTCTTGTTTGGGGTGTGTGTGTGTGTGTGTGTGTGCATGTGTGTGTGTGTGTGTGTGTGTGTGCGCATGTGTTTTGAGATAAAGTCTCCTACATATAGGACAGTCTGGCCTGGAACTCACCTATGTATTTGAGGATTATTTTAAACCTCTGATCCTCCTGCCTCTACCTCCCAAGTACTAGAATCACATGCACATACCATTATGCCTGATGTTTTGCAGTTCTGGGAGTATAGCCCATGGCTTCCTGCATGTTAGGCAAATACCACCGAACTATCTACCTCCAACCCCAAACCTGAAGTTTTAAGTCAGGCAACCTGAGATGTTTGCAGTCTATGAGTGTGATACATGCCAGGTTTGGAAACTTTGGTCTTGGGAAATTGTAAAAGATTAAAGGAGGGCCGGGAGAGGTGGCCCAGTTGCTAAGAAAGGATGAAAACGTAAGTTCAGATCCCTAGCGCCTGTGTAAAGCAAAGCTCTGTGTGGCGGTGCCAATCTGTAATCGCAAGGGTGGGATGGCAGGGACAGGTGGATTTTAGAGCTCACTGGTCAGTCAGATTAACTAAGATGGTGAACTCTGAGTTCAGTAAGAGATCCTGTCTTGGAAAATAAGGTAGAAGATGATAGAGATATGCAAATGACACCAACTTCTGGTCACACACACACATACACACACACACATGCATACACACACAGGAACTCTGTGCATATATGCATATGGGAACGCACACATGCATGAACAAGCACATGCACACATGAACATGCATGCATAAATGAGCACATAAACATGTACAAACACATACATGGGAACACACATGCATGAACAAACACACACATGAGAACGCATGTGCACAAGCACACAGACACATGTATATTAGAATGAGCACATACACACACACACACACACACACACACACACACACACACACAGGCACAAAGTAATGATGAAAAGAAAGAAATACAGTTCTAGGGCACAGAAGTTACTATATTAGCACCAGACAAAAAAAAATCAGTATTTTCAAACATTTTACATTTTCGCTGACAATTCTTGCACTAAGTAAAATAAAAATGGCCTATATGACCATACTGCCTGAGAGCTCATCTATATTGGAAGCCCATGATGTTTTAACATCTACTTTAGAAATCTTTCATCAAAAGAAACTTAACATGGGCACATCAAGTACAATATTAAAAGCTGAGCCTCTGTGGGTGAAATACAAGTTCTTGGGGGACAGATTTTGCCTTCCTGAGGAAACACGTAGGTGTCAGTAGAATGTAGTTTAGAGAACTACCCCTCTGATCATCTTCTGAAGCTGCCTGTGTATCCCCCAACCTGCAGGGAGACATGAGAGACAGCATTTCTGCACGACAACGCAGTTGCTGCTCTTGCTGGAGACCCTTAGCAATTGCCATGGTCCTAAAGCTGCTGCTGGATCTATTAGCTCACAAAGTTAAAAGAAAAAAAAAATGAGACATTTCACAGTCTGCTTCCAGCTTTGCCCCTGCCTGTTACGAACTTCCTACAAACAGCCAAAGCTGTGTACATAGAAATATGTGCAAGGAAGGGGTTAGTTAGGCCAGTGAAACCTATTGTCTGTGGAAGTGAAGTGTTATCAGTATAACTTCCTTTTCTCATGGAAGCTTCACATTTTCTAACATAGAGCATCTCTCCATAGGCAGTAAGTAACTGTAATTTCCAGTTCTGACTTCATCCCAGGGCTCAGAACAGCAGACTGTGTAGTTCACCTAGAAACAGAGGAAAGGAGAAAACAAGCTCTTTCTAGGATATAGTACTATTGATTGAGTGAGCATCACAGACCGAGCTGGTGCAGTGTTGTAATGTCAGATAAAGATGAGTGAGCTGCTAGTCAAAACAGATTTACCGCAAAGTGCAGAGACCCAGGCAAGATGGCCCTGCACTCTTAAGACTTTTTTTTTTAAAAACTCCTCCAGTGGTGTGCACGCACACTAGTCACCTTCAGACCAGCATCAAAGAGAGCTCCAGGTGAATGTGCTGGTGCCAACATCAGGACCCACAGCCAAGTCCTACAGCACCCAGAGGAAGCTGCTGCACTCCCAGGCGCTCTAACAAGCCCAGGGTCCCAGGATCCCAGAATCACAGGGTCACAGAGACTGCCTGACTCTGAGGAGTCCCGATACAACCAGGATCACAGGAAGGACTGACTCCAGTCAGAATGAGCAAGGGCAGGTAGCACTAGACATAACCAGATGGCGGGGGGCAAGTGCAAGAAAATAAACAACACAAACCAAGGCTACTTGGCATCATCAGAACCCAATTCTCCCACCATAGCAAGTCCTGGACACACCATCACACCGGAAACGCAAGATTCAGATCTAAAATCACTTATCATGATGATGATACAGGACCTTAAGAAAGACATAAATAGCACCCTCAAAGAAATACAGGAGAACACAGGTAAAGAGCTAGAAGCTCTTAAAGAGGAAACACAAAAAAACCCTTAAAGAACTACTGGACCTACAGCCAAGTATAAAACTGAGAATAATAAATGCATCCATTCATCTATATGATTAGCAAAGTTGAATATTTGCCAGAATTGATCCACACCTTTTGTTTTAGAAGAATAAGCTCTAAAGATAGAGTTGAAATCCCTCCAGTTTGCAGGCATATACACAACACACACACACATACACACTTTCCTAGTAGTAATCAATATCCTGAAGTTTCTATATAGACATGTGGAACTCATTTAGGGTTTATATTGTATATATATATATATATATATATATACACACACACACACATATATATATATGTAGACATATACACATATATAATTATATAATATATATAATATTATATTGTATATTATATAAAATATATATTCTATATAAACATTTAGAACTCATTTAGGGTATACATTTTATATATAACTACATAAATTATAGTAAACAATATGCAGCACGGTTTTAGATACACTCCATCAATCATCTGTCACTCAACACTGTTTTCAATTATTGTCAAATAGATGCATTCGCTCTGGTTCATTTGCACAATGGCTGCTTACTATCTATGACATGAATGCATCAGAGACTCCTTTCTCATCCACCCCACAAGAGCATCGCTGTCATGAACACAGGCCACAGGATGTGCAGCTGTTGTGCAGTGATTTTCTAGAGTGAATATACATATGCAGGACTCTGGGGCACAGGCTCTCAACTGCCCTTGACACTGTGGGACTATACTTCTAGCTTCCATCTCACATTTCCTATTTATAGCAGGATGCTCAGCATTTGTCACTACTGGATGCATTTTTTTGTTGTGGTATATAAACGGTTGTGACCATTGATCCTGACACCTTGAGAATTCCACCCCACCACTCAGTGACAGCAGGATGTCCACAAATGACTTCACAACTGTGGCAAACTTTAACTCATCAGTAAAGAGGGAAGGACTCCGGCATTTTGTCATTGCTATAACCTTGACTTAGTAAATAAAATGGCTTTGGAATAGAATAGGCTGTGGATATTCATATTTTCCTTGGAATTTCTGTAGGGAAAGAACTCAGCATCCATAAACTCTCCAACTGGTCATACTTACACTTAGAGTAGAATCACGTTTTGCTTTATCTTGTTCCGCTTGTGATACAGTGTCTTAAAGGTGTTCAATCACAATCAGATGAATGGGAAAATAAATAATTTAAGCACTTTTCCCCCTAAGTCTTCTGAGACAAGGTTGTCGTAAGTTGGGGACGTGGTTTCTCTAATGAATCCTCTCATGGCTCCTCTTGCTGCATTTCATTTTCTTCCAGGTGTCAATGTCCAGCAGGCTTCACAGGACCACACTGTGAACTGAACATCAATGAGTGTCAGTCCAATCCATGCAGGAACCAGGCCACCTGTGTGGATGAACTAAACTCATACAGTTGTAAATGTCCGCCAGGATTTTCAGGCCGTAGGTGTGAGACAGGTATGTATGAACTCAGGTGTGGGACAGGTGTGTATGACCTCAGGTATGGGACAGGTGTGTGTGAACCCAGGTGTGGGACAGGTGTGTGTGAACTCAAGTATGAAACACCTGTATGACCTCAGGTGTGGCACGGGAGTGTATAAACTCAGGTATAAGACATGTGTGTATTAACTCAAAGTGACTATTAACAATACTCAAAATGTTAATCGTTCAGGGCTGGGTTTTACCCAGGCCATGTACTGTCCACACTCCAGAGGCTCTGCTAAACACTTGGTACTTATTTCATCTTCACAGCCATCAATAAACTAGGTACTGCTGTCATTACCCCCATCAGCACGCACAAGGGAACCAAAGCTTAGAGATCTAAGAGGGAAATGGAGAAAATAATTTGACAGAGGTGTTCCACATTTCCCTGTTTAACCTTTTGGGGTTTGCTGTGTCAGGCTCTGCCTCACACCTGATGATCAACTATCATTTCTCCTCCTCCTCCTCCTTTTTTCTTTTCTCCCTCCTTTGTAGTCTTGTTAATGAATGCATGCATGCAGGCACACACATGCACATACATGTGAGAATAGGAGTCAGAAGTCAGTGTCAACTGCTCTCTGCCGGATTTGGTTTTGAGGCAGTCTCTCATTGAACAAAGTGCTCACTGTCTAGTCTGGAAGACTAGCAAGCCCTAGGGATCCTCCTATCTCCACCTCCACTAGGATTACAGACATGTCACCATGTCTGACGTTCCATGTCGGTGCTAAGTGTTGGGAAATCATGTCCTCATGCTTGCATAAGCTGGCACGTTACCCTCTAAGTCATCGCCCCAATCCTAATCTTGTTAATTTTAATGATATTTTCACAAGTGAAAGTTGAAACATAACAATTATATACATTTATGGAATATAAAGAACATGTTAGGATTTATAAATCCAATGTAGAATATTTAAAGCAATCTAGTTAACATATCTATTAGCCCAAGTGCTTCACATGTTTTGTTGTGAGAATACTAAAACGTACTTCCTTAGCAGTTTTGTTCAAGCGCTGTTGCTAACCGTGTTTACCACATTATGAAGTTGAACTCAAACAAACGAACAAACTAATGTACTCTCCTCTGAGACTGTATAACCTTTAATGATCATCTCTCTACTCCTTCCATGTGTCTACAAAGAGCACTTTAAAAAGCCACTTGGCTTGGGCAGTGAAGGTTGATGGACAGGTAGGTCAGAGAGTTGATAGCACAGTGCTAGTTCTCTTTCTCAGGAGACTTACATCTTTTAGGCAAAAGACTATAGAGCAGGCTTTGCAGAGGTGAATAGGGGAAGAGCTGAGTTGTCCATCAGCTATGGAAAAGACAGATCCCATGATCCAGCGAGGAAGGATGCTGCCCTTGAATTATCCTCCTCCCTCCTCCACAGCAACCCCTCCCCCCCTCTCCCTCCCCCCCCCCCCCCCTCTCTCTCACACACAGAGTCCTTTCCCATCACCATATGCCCCACTTCATCCGCTCTCAACCTTTCCACCTCTCCAACCCTTTTTTTCTGCTCCCTTTCACAGCTTACAGACATATCATAAGTCTTCTCTGTTTAGTTTCTAAGTAACTTCCCAAATGTTCATGGTTGCTGAAGTCAGCATCTTTGGGATTGGTGCTTCTTGCCCACTGTTCTCCCTGGACAACTGAAAGTGGGCATGAGTACCCCATTCTGCATACTCCCCTTATTTGTTGCAGAACAGCCTTCAGGTTTTAACCTGGATTTTGAAGTTTCTGGCATCTATGGGTACGTCCTACTAGATGGAGTGCTTCCAACCCTCCATGCCATAACCTGTGCATTCTGGATGAAATCCTCTGATGTCATCAACTACGGGACACCCATCTCCTATGCACTTGAGGGTGACAAAGACAACACCTTCCTCCTGACTGATTACAATGGGTAAGTGGGAGGTAGAACAGATATGGCAGGGAGGGTTTCTCTTGACACCAAGTTAGAACTGAACCCTGCTCAGCGCTCACCTTCTGACATTAGGGTTGGGAATGAGGGAGCATGGAGGCATGCATGGATGACAACAGTCACCTGGAACATCTGGACAAGCTCTATGGGAAAGCCAGATGTTGGTGATAACTGTTCACGTGTGAGTTGGGTGTTGCTTCGTGGGTATGGTTTTATTTGATCTTAACAATGCCCTGAGGAAATACTGCCCCTTCTACAGATAGCAAAACAAAATTTCAGAAAGACTAAATAATGTGCCCCCATGAGTCAAATCAGGTTTAACTCTGAAAAACCTGATTCTCTTTCTTTATACAGCAAAGCATCCAAAGATTAAGGGCCATCAGCAACACTTGTCTGTGGGAGACAGGTGTATTGAGAACCAGAACACAGTCTCAGAGTACCAGGGGCATTCTTAGTTCCCCTCAAGAGATATTAAATCTAACTTCAGGATCCTTCCCTCTGCACTGTCTATAAACTCATTTCATTTGTACCTAGAGTTTTGCTGAAGAGCCACAGGCTTGGACAGGCCCTCACACTGGTCACCTGTTCATATTAGTTATTGCTGAGCTGTCCAGCAGCTTGGCCTCTGGGGTACTTTGAAGACCCCAACTCTTTTCTACATTGGCATTCCTTGGTGAGGCTGCAAGTCCACCTCTGACTAGGCTGTATAGTGTTGCATGGGGCCCTTTCTTCTCAGGTATAGCACTGGCCTAATGAGCAGGTAGCAGATCCCAGAGACCTACTATGATCTTTCCTCTTCTCAAGCTGGGTCAGTTTCACTATTTTGGTAAAAATCTCATCAAACACAATTCTTCTTAGTCAACTCAAACTTGGGAGGGGGCAGAAATTTAAGGCATTTGCAAAGACTTGAAGTAAATTGTACAGAAAGGGATAAACTTCCACCTGCTTGGCTAAAGAGAGGAAAGGGGGAAACATCTAGAAAGAAAACAGCTAGTGCTACAAGAATGTTCCTCTCATGGATATTGTTGCTAAAGTCTAAGAAGGCTTGTATTCTCCTTCTCCTCCTCCACTCTCCATGGTCATTTCTTTGTCTCCATTTGCTTTTGGACACTTGCACTTTAAACTGTTCACTGTCTTTACATCACTTCCATGAGTGGTTTCTGGAAACTTCTTGTGGTTCTTTTTATTTTGACGGATGTTTTGGGGCTACCATATGACCAGTCTGGCAACTGTATTACTCTATTCAGGCTAATATAACAAGTCCAAGATCAAAGCAGTGGCAGAATCAGGCCACTCTAGGAAGTTTGCCTTCCTGGTCCATGGATCTTATTCACGTGTATTCTTCTGGGTCCTCAAAAACTGAGCAGCAAGGGGTTCCTGCTGACCTCTTTTGTAATTATAATATTCCTTCCTTTTCAGAGTTTCCTGTCCTCTCAACCTAGTCACCCTCAATAGCTTCTCCTCTTATACTGTCAGATTGCTAGGACTTTTAGCACACAAATTTTGAGGGAACACAAATGCCCAGTCAATAGTATAAGCCCTGAAGCAGACTTAGCTCTTATGGACATCTGAAGTTTGTTTCTGGTCTTAGAAAATACATAGTCTAAAGGAAGGGAAGGGTATCAGTTAGACATTTTAGCAACTCTCACTTGTTCTTGGCATTTCAAAGGATGGTAAATTGTCTCAATTATCTTGGCTTGTCCCAAGATTTTTCCTTGCTCATCAATGTTTACATTGACCTAGAATTTAGTGTAATTAGTAACATAGATGTGTTTCTAAAATATTATCAGATGGACGGAGAAATGAATAATGGATTACACGAGTATTTCACACACACACACACACACACACACACAAACCCACACATACACAAACCCACAAACATGATAAAGAATGAATCATATATTGTGGTATATTGTGACCATTGACTGTATTCCTTGGAATATTTCTCTCCACAGCTGGGTTCTTTATGTGAATGGAAAGGAAAAAATCACCAACTGCCCCTCTGTAAATGATGGCATTTGGCATCATATTGCAATCACATGGACAAGTACTGGTGGAGCCTGGAGGGTCTATATAGACGGGGAATTATCTGATGGTGGTACCGGCCTCTCCATTGGCAAAGCCATACCTGGTATGTTTTGCAAAATGAATACATGCGTATGAGACTCTGGAGGTGGTCATGCTGACACAGACATGGCATTGGCCAATCTGGTTGTCACTGCTTCCAGACAAAGACCCACAGTGGTGTCTTTCCCTTACCATTCATCAGTTGTCTAGACTGTAAGATACTAAATGCTTTTCCCTGGGTGAGCTGCATGACTAAAAGAGAAGCCCATGTGGATCTTGGTTTGACCAAGAAGCAGGCTGGGCTAGGAACATTGCTAAGCTGTGCTCTAAGCAAACCATTAGCTACTGGTATCCTGTGCTTGCTTGCTTGCTTGCTTGCTTACTTACTTACTACCTTTTAAGAGGCTTTCAGTTTTGTTTTGGGACAAAAATATATCAGCTGAGCCATTGGGTACATTTTCCAGCTTTTGCCTCCTTTGTCAAATAGAAAATCTTTTCTCTAAAGTCACTCTAAATATTCAGGGAGGTTTAGTAATGAAAGAGCTATGTGGATGTCATTATTCTTCACTTTCCTCATGTTTCCAATACACAAGAATAGTGTCTGGGTAAAATAAAATTCAACAAGAATATCTTAAAATACTAACAATGAACTAGTATCTTCTAGAAGCAAGTTATATTGAACCAAGGTAGGTCAATATAATTCTATAACAGAAGTTAATTCCTCATGAAAATGTGATGACATTACCTTTACACCAAGTCTTATAGGGCAGGTTAACAATTGAGCTTTTCATGCTAAAGTCAATGGAATGTCACTGATGGACTTAGGATAGTGATCCCAAGCATGGTCAGAATGGAGCAGTAGAGTGTGTGTAGGGGAAAAAAAACTAAATAACAAAAATGTTTCTAACTAGAGAGGACAAAGGGTCCCCAGCAAAGGAAGAGGATTAATATCAGGAGAATCAGGAGCCCTTGGGTCATCTCTACATAGAGGGAAAGGTGTGTTTCAAGTGACAAACAGGAGACAACCATTGTTCCTTCATCAATACTGATGTGACAGAGAGATGACTCATACACATGCACTGTGATATGAATCCCCACATGTTGTTAAGAACCAACTCAGTCAGGAGGGCAGCCCCGGTACTGAGCAGACACGACAGCCTCAATGGGCAGCTAGCTATAGAAACAGGGACAAGAGGCGTTGTTGTGAGGGGGGAGGAGAAAAGAAAAGT
>JADRCD010217372.1:12185-23095 GCA_019843815.1 Montemys delectorum
GTTTTTCGAGACAGGGTTTCTCTGTGTATCCCTGGCTGTCCCGGAACTCACTCTGTAGATGAGGCTGGGCTCAAACTCAGAAACCCGCCCGCCTCTGCCTCCCAGGTGCTGGGGTTAAAGGCGTGCACCACCCTCCAGGTTGCTGTGTCGTTGTTTACCTTATTGCTTACATACTACCTTAGCTGTCCATCCTTTCTCATTCTTCCAGAAATTTAGCTAGAAATTCTCCCGAGTGAGCACCATATATCTGATTCATACAATTTTATCCCTACCTTAATCTTCACATTAAGCTCTAGTTTGGTTTCTCTATAAGAGGGCTTGTTAATATTCAAAACGCTGGAGTTCCATACTCAGAAAGTCAAAATTAATAAGCTTAGGGTGGGCTGTGAGACTGAATTTCTAAAAGAGTTTGAGGTGATGCTGCTGATGAATCAATGACCCCATGTTGAGGACAATACTCATGGGCCATGTTCCCAACTGTCTAACAGTCTCCATTTGGTTATTAACGGGGCTTTTTGTGGTGGCCTGTTTTGAAACAGAAGTCTCACTGTGTAGCCCTGGCTGACTTGTAACTAGCTATGCAGAGCAAGACTGTCTCAAACTCAGAGAGATCCATATGTCTCTGCCTCCCGAGTATGGGTAAAAAGGTGTGTACCACCACACTCAACCTTCATTTATTAAAAATACCTGTGGGTTTCATTATAACCTTTTAATACATGCATATGATGTGCTGTGATCACGGGCACCCGGCCCGTTACCCTCTTGTTGTATTGGCCCACTACATCTGAAGAGGCCCCTCTTCCCAACTAGTCCCATGTATACGTTCATGTCTTTTGCTTGTATGGAGTGCCTAGCTTCTTTTCTACTGTTGTGCCAAAACACTATGGCTAAGGCAACTTATGAAAGAAAATATTTAATTGGGTTTATAGTCTCAGGTACTTAGCACCCTAACGGCAGAGCAAAGGCATGGTGGCGGGAACAGTCAAGAGTTTAACCACAAATAGAAGGCAGAGAGGGATTGTGGGACTGTGAAAGGCAGCCCGTTTTCTGGTTGAGCTAGGTTTAAACCCTGGAGACCCAGCGGGTGTTCCTGCAAGGGATGGAAGGTGTTTGCCACTCCGTCAGACACCAGGCTCCTGACAGGAGGCCTCAGCTCCATAATTCTGTGGTCATCATCAGTCTTGTAAGGCAATGCCCCAAGCCCCTGGTATTCTGTCTGGACTCCACCCCCACAGTTACCTGGCAACAGCCAGGTGTGTTCCTCCCCAGAGTTACTTGGTAACAGCCAGGTAGGCCTGATCCACTATAAAAGGGGTCGTTTGCCCCCCTCCTCCTTCTCTTACTCTTACTCTCTTACTCTTGCCTCTCTCTCTCTCCCCCTCTCTCCACCACATTCCCTTGCCCCCTCTCTCCACCAGCCTCTACTTCTCTACTCTCTCCCTCTCTCTGCTGTTCTCTGCTTCAAAAGGTATTTAGCCTCAGGCCTGCCCGAACAAGTCAAGGACACTCTCTTCCCCTCAGGAACCAGCTCTGCTCCCCGTTTTTCCCTTCAGCCCAGAGCTAGAGCCAGCCCGCCATTCTCAGCGCCATTCTCAGCTCTTCTGCAGCATCTGTGGTGCCCAAGACTTTGGTCCTCAGGCGGGGCCTGCAGAGCCAGCTCTTCTATAGCACCGAGCAGCACCTGTGGAACCCAAGAGCCAAGCCAACTCCAGCAGTCCATGGGGATCTCAGACTGCGCTTCCCCACCCCTGGAACAGGGTCCTGCGGCTTCTCTTGGCCCAATGCCCACCCCGTGGCGGCATGGGGTACTTACAGTCAAACTTCCAGCGTCCTGCCTCGCCCAGCAGCCCGAGCCCTGGCCCGGAAGCTGGCCACCATTTTAACCCACAAGAGAACACTGGGAAGGGCAGACTAACATTTCTTAAACTATAAGCCAAACACTTCCCTTTCCCTCTAGTTTCTTTCAATCATAATCTTTTTTTTAAGATTTATTTTATGTATGTGAGTACACTGTAGCTGTCTTCAGACACTCCAGAAGAGGGCGTCAGATCTCATTACAGATGGTTGTGAGCCACCATGTGGTTGCTGGGAATTGAACTCAGGACCTCTGGAAGAGCAGTCAGTGCTCTTAACTGCTGAGCCGTCTCTCCAGTCCCCTCAATCATAATCTTTTATTACAGCAACAAAAAGGTAACTAATACTATAGACTAAGAACAAAAGTTTTAAAAGATAATATCATTACTCTATAAAATAAAAAAGCCTAATTTTCTTCCTCTTCTTTACCATAGTTTTTAGCCTTCCTCTTCAACATAATTTTTAGTCTTTTAATCTGCTAATCATTAAAATTGCACAAGAACCTAATAGCTATTAATTTTTTTCCAGCAACTATTTTGGAAAATTCTACAACAGTTTACAAAGGTTATACTAAAAAATAAAGCAAACAAACCCCTTAAAGTTGTAAATAAAAAAAGTCCATTTAATTATGAGTACTACATATTTATTTCAGAAAGCTTGAACCCTTGGCACAACTACCTTAGTTAGTTACAGCACTTGTTAGCCTTTTGGTGCGGAGCGAGGAGGAGCTGAGCAGCCCTCTGCCACACAGTGCCCCTGGCACTAACTGGCAGGAAGTACTGAGGTAAAGGCTGATGCCCACATGAAAAACACAACAAAATTTACTTTAAATCTTATTTTTAAAATGTACAATAGTTCCCAGCATGACCTACATAGAAGATGTTATTTTTTAAAGCCTAATAAAGTACCCATTAAAAGTACTGTCTTAGTTAGGGTTTACCACTGTGAACAGACACCATGACCAAGGCAACTCTTATAAGGACAACATTTAATTGGGGCTGACTTACAGGTTCAGAGGTTCAGTCCATCATCATCAAGGCGGGAACATGGCAGTATCCAGGCAGGCATGGTACAGGAGGAGGAACTGAGAGTTCTACATCTTCATCTGAAGGCTACTAGCAGAATATTGTCTTTCAGGCAGCTAAGGATGAGGGTCTTAAACCCCACACCCACAGTGACACACCTACTCCAACAAGGAAACACCTACTCCAGTAGGGCCACACCTTCTAAGAGTGCCACTCCCTGGGCCGAGCATATACAAACCCTCACAAGTGCTTGCTGGCGTTGTAAAGATGGCTCAGTGGAAGTGACTGATGCTCAAGCCTGTAGACCCGAGTTCTTATCCCTAGTACCCACAAAAGACAAAAGGCCAAGTATGGCTGATAACATTCACACTGGGGTTAGTTGAACTGAGACAGGTGGATCCTAGGGGCTTGCTGACCAGTCAGGCTAGCCAAAACAGCAAGTTCTAGGTTCATTGATAGACTCTCTTTGGAAAAAAAAAAAAAAAACAAGGTAGAGAGTGTGGAATACATCTTGACATCAACACATACACAGACACACCTCACAGTCACTCACACACACACTTTACTATACAGTCACATACACACATACATAAATAAAAATAAATAAAAGTGCTTGTCTTGTCTTCCTGTTCCTGCTCTGCCTTCTCCTCCCTTTCCCCCTCTCTCTCCATGTGCTCATGGCTGGCCTTCTCTTCTCTTCTCTTCTCTTCTCTTCTCTTCTCTTCTCTTCTCTTCTCTTCTCTTCTCTCCTCTCCTCTCCTCTCCTCTCCTCTCCTCTCTTCTCCTCTCCTCTCCTCTCTTCTCGCCTCTCCTCTCTTTCTCTCTCTCTCTGTCTTTCTCTGACTCTACTACACTCTTAATTCCCCTCCCCATGCCCTGAATAAACTCTATTCTATACTATAAATACATAAATAAGTGTTTCTTATCCTTGGGCTTTGTTGAGAGAGACCCATTTCTCTATGGAGCCTCTCAGTGTGTGAGCAAGCACACACAGGAAGATTATGCACAGAGGAGGTGGGTGATTTGGTTGCTTGGATGAATCTCGTCTTATGGAGACAGCATTTACTTCAAGTTTCAGTATTCTCATCTACAATCTAAAATCTTAAAACACGTCATTGGTTCTTGATTGGAAGGCTGCGATAGGCTGGCCCATGGCCATTCTGGCTTAGTAGATGTGAAAGCGGGGAGCTCAGGAAACCATCTTTCTAATACCTTCTAAACAATTCTGATGCATGTTACTGATTAAGAACCAATGATCTAAATAATTTCGTCAATCCTTTACAATTCTAAATGTTACTTTTTACATGTTATCACTGAAATTTAATAGTTCCTAGCTTTTGAAAATTTTCTCATATTATTAGTGAATAAGACTATTTTTATGAAATAGAGCTGTGTCTAAACTGAGACTAACAGCTTATACCAGTGAGTGCTTACCAGCCTAAGGTTAACTCGTTTAGTATACATAATTGGAGTGTCACAGCACTGTACGGTAAGTACTGTCATGTTTATATTATACAGATGAGACAAATATAACACAGAAAGTAACAGCGGAAGTTATGGAGCAGGAAAGAGAACCTGGGCCACAGAGCCTCAATTCTCAGCTATCACGTAATACATTATCTGTACTTATAAATAAGAACATCACCAATGCTCACTCACTGTTTCTACGCTATGTTAAAGAAAGAAAAGCACGTGTGTTTTTGGAAAGTGGGAAAGGGAAGAATGAAATGTGCAAAGGGACCTGAGTCCAGAGTGCTTGGGTTTGTAAAATCTTCTTTAGCCAGTCACTATCCTTAGGAGTGGTTTCTCTTTTGTTATAATTTCATCCCAGAATATCTAAGATGTGTTCTTTTCAATTGATCAAATGTTAATTTTCAAAATGTTAGAAATTTACCCTATCAGATGGGCTGGACTTCCCCAACCACAAGGTAAGAGGTAAGCTCAGAAGCTAGGCCAGAGTGAGGGTCAGTAACACCCAAGTGTGCTCTCAACTACTTTAGACATACGAAGGAGAAGTTACTGGCATTTAAAGCGTGAGCCTAATATGCTATAAAGTGCAGAGCTCCCTTCCCATCAGCATGGACAAAGAGGGATTTAACTGAAGCCTGTGATCTTAAACGCACCGTTCTAAAATGGCAAGCTATACTGCACTCTGTTTTAAACCTAGGTGCACCGACCAGCTAAGTACAGGCACCAGGTTAAGTCTGGTGGTTGCTTGCACAAGTCACAGAACAGGGAAGGACAGTCTGGCTTCTGGCAAGCGTAGTGACATAATTTAAGGCAGCTAAGAAGAAAGGCAGTAAAGACAGGAGACGGTTCTGAGGGAGATCAGCGTCTACAGACTGCAGGTCCCAAGGCACACGGATCAGAAGAGGATCACAGACTGACTCTGAGGGGAAAGCACTGGAGATGAAGTGTCAGGGAAGCAAAGGGACTGAGAAGGCTGAGATCAAGACTGGCTGGAGAATGTAAGGCCTACCTTTATGAACTTTGGATGTAAGGCATGAGCAAAGGTATGGGAAAGCAGTGAGTGGCTGAAAGGAAATAAGAATCAATGGAGACAAGCAGGTTAAGGAACTGCTGATTTGGAGTAATAAGGGAAAATTTATAACACTATATTTTAGAATATTAGGTCTGAGGTATTACAAGATATAACCTTTCCTACAAACAGTATAGGCTAACTACATGGACACTGAGTTCATTTAGGATCAGTTCAGGTGAAGAAAATCTGTAGGCTCCATTTTAAAACCTTCAATAAGTTAAGTCTTGAAAGATATTGGGAATCTTGTGCTATAAACTGTTAGTGTAAACCACACAGAGAAATGCAGACCCAAGCAGCAGCTTAGCAAGAATACGTAATGTTCATCTTCATTCATAAGCTAATTTTTCAGACTCATGAAGAACCGCTGGTTCACGTTTTTATTCTGAGGCTATGTTTTCTTGGCTAATTTGAATGAAGAATGAAGTCTCTTGCTAATTCTGGTAACAAGCAAAATATGAGCTCCTGCTCTCCTAAGTTTAGGAAAGTAAATTATAACTCCATTGTTGTAATTCTGACTTGAAAGTATCTGGTGAGAATACAGGGCAGCTATCAACTACTTTTCTTCTTTTCTCTCTATTTTTTTGTAAGTGTAAAAATAAAGATATACAACAGTTCTTTATAAACTTCAAAGAACAAGGTAGCACACTATTTTCTGGCAGGCTAGTCTTTACACATAAGATTTCTACCAACACCAAGTGAGACACTGCTGTTCCTGATGGCTTTAGAGAATATTAACTGGTTCAGACAGCTGCATGTTTTGTCCAAGTCATGCAGAAGTGGCCAGTTTGGGCACCTTACTTAACAAATGGTGCAGTGCAGAGGCTAGTGAGAAAAAAGAATTTCTGCATCAACAATCAAATGTTTATTACTGTGCAAAGTAAAATGGAAATATCAAGTATGGATCTCAATGTCAAGAAACTTACAACACATGTGTCAACAACAATGTGATGCTTGAGGCCTGGGCTATGTCTTAGTTTTCTTTTTAGACTCACCCAGAGCATCTAACAAAGGACTTCAGGAATACTAGGGCATTGATAAAAAGGTAAAGTAATAATTCCAAAAGATTAGAACTAAATAATAAAATGCATGTTTAATATAAGTGAAAATGGTTGAGCTGGTGTTTCTGAACACAAACTACTCTTGGTCTTATGCCAACTTTGTAACATTTTTATTGATGTCAGAATAACTTTATTCCTAATCTTTAAAAAATTTTAGGAGGAAAAATATTGCCAACCAGGTCAGGTTTTCCTGGAGGAAGGGAGTGGAGATCTGGTTTGTTTGTGCTATGGACTGAGGATCACTGAACTTCTTCACTTGGATCCCTTTCCAGGTTACTGGGGAAAGCAGGCTGTGAAATAGATCTTTCAGACAGATGGTATTAAATTTCCAGTGGGTTTGGTGGCATATGCCTTTAATTCAAGCACTTGGGAGGCTGAGACAGCCAGATGTCTAGGAGTTGATGGCTAGTCTGGCCTACACAACAAGCTCTAGGCTTGCCAGGGCTATGGAGAAATGCTACCTCAACTCTCCCATACCAATCAAAACAACACAAACAACTCAAAATGCCTCCTGTGGTGGTTTCAATAAGAATGGCCTGCAGAAGCTCATATATTGAATGCCTGGACTCACTTGGTATAACTGTTTGGGAAGGATTAGATGTGGCTTTGTTGGAGGAGGTATGTCACTTGGGTTTCAAAGCCATTTCCTGCTAGCACTTTTTCCGATTCCTGCCCCACCCCACCCCCACCCCACCCCCACCCCACTCCCCTCTCTCCTGGATTAGATGTAAATTTTTAGCCATGGCTCCAGCACCACGTCTGCTAGCTGTTATGCTTAGAACTGTAAACCCCCATTAAATGCTTTCTTTTATAAGCTGTCTTGGCCATAGTGTCTCTTCTTAGCAATACAAAAGTAAATAAGACTGAAGTTGGTACCAGGATTTTTTTGGAGGAATGTGAAAGATTTGGTATTTCGAACCAGGAAAGCAGTTGAATGCTTTAAGTGGGACTTAATGGGCCATGCTAGTAGAAAACTGGAAGACAGTGCTGACAGCAATGTAAACTATGGATGCCCACCCAGCTCAAGAGGTTTCAGAGAACAATGTTGGCCAATGACTTGGAGACCATTCTTTTACTTTGGCTAAAAATATGGCTCCTTTTTGCATTTATCCTAAGAATCTGCCTGAGGCTACATTGAATAATTGAGTAATTTCATTGGCAGAGGATATTTCAAGACAACCTAATACTGACTATGTTGTATGGCTATTAGAGATCATTCTCTTGAAAGCCAGGAAAAAGTAAATACAAAATGTATAACTTGTGGAGATATAGAACAGCAGGAAATTTAATATTGGAGCAAATTTTGTCCTCAAACAGATGAAAAATTGAAAGACCTGATGTAAAATGGAATAAGAGGAATGGTGTCCTCAAGGCAAAATCCCAACCAACTAATCTGGCAACTTGCAAAAAGGAAAGTTTATGCAACAAAGAAAAGCATCAACAAATCAAAGCTCATGCATATCAAATTTAAGGAGGTAGTCAGGTTCCATCCCAAGCAGAACTTGGTAGCGTTAGTCAGATGGCTCTGCTTTATAGCCATGAAGGTTACAAGAGTTCTAGAATTTCCTCTGAAGTTATGGAAAGCCACTGAGACCAGATGTGGGGCAGGGGTGTCCCTGCTTACAGGCCCAAAGCCACTGTGTAAAGCTTAAGCCTGGATTTTGTTGCATATGGAGCTGTTATATATTTGCCAAAGAATGCTCCAGACAAGGAGTGGAAACAGCAGAAGAGATGTGTGTTGCTGCTAGCAAGTCTGGAAGGATGGAACAATCTGAGCCCTTAGACATCCAACAGAGAACTTCAGGATCTCAAGTCAGCCCTGCTGGGTTTTGCCTTGTTTTGAACCATTATTTCATTATGCTCTCTTTTGGAATGGTAATGTATATGATGTATCATTTCATGTTAGAAGTATGTAATTTACTTTTATAGGAAGTTAAAAGATTACCTTGAATCTTAGAAAAAGCTTTGGACTTTGTAAGTTTTGGAACTGAAAGACTACGGGGACTTCTTGTATTATGATATGCCTATAAGCCTATGGGGCTCAGGGAATGGAATGTGGTAGTTTGCACGAGAATAACCCCTCACTGGCTCATACATTTGAATAGTTGATCCTCAGTTGGTGGAACTGTTTGGGAAGGATCAGGAAGTGTGGCTTTATGAAGATGGTGCCTTATTGGGGGTGGACATTGAAGTTTTAAAAGCTAAAACTATTCCCACCCAGTTAGTGTGCTTCTCCCTGTCCCCCATGCACTTATGGTTCAGATTAAGCTCTTAGCTGCTGTTCCAATGCCATGTCTGACAAAATACTGTCATGCTCCCTGCCAAGGTGGCCATGAACTTACTCTGAAACGGTAAACCTCTTACTTTTTTGAAGTTGCCTTAGTCACGGTATCTTTGCAGTGATAGAAAAGTAATTGATACTCTTCCCGTTTGGTTTCTTATTCCGCTATCCTTTCACCGCTGACAAAACATTGAGCATCTCTCATGCCTACAATGTGTACCTACCTCTCTTACATACCTCATTCCTTTACTACCACTTCTTTCTCTACATTATATCCCTACCCACTCCTCAGGTCTATTCTACTGTTTATCCTTTAGAACTGGCATTCTTCAGAAACCGAGGGTCTCAAGATTCTTAGGTTTGTACTTTCCAACCTGAATATTTCATGTCTCAATGAAATCAAATCAAATAGAAGTAGACTAGAGTCTGTAGTTTTTCAATTTCTTGCTAAGTACACTAGACTCTGTAGGTTTTCAATTTCTTGCTACTGCTGAATCTCATTCTTTAGTTGTTCTTATTAGCAACTCTTTTTCATGCTCTCAGTCTGTCCTTTTACTTTATGCCATGATCATACAAATTTGCCTTCTATCAATTTTGAAGCTCAATAATCATTTTTTTTACTCACTTTATTGTCATTTAGGTTTTCTCTGAGTTCCCTACTACTGTTGAAATAGATACTCTTCTTCAAATCTTAAGGTCACTGTAGTGATTTGAATAAGAATGGCTTCCATGGGCTCACATATTTAAATGCTTAGTCACCAGCACTATTTGAAAAAATTAAAAGGATTGTGCAGCTTGGCCTTGTTGGGGGCAGTGTGTCACTGAGTGGGCTTCAGAGGTTCAGAAGACCATGTTGGTGTCTCTGCCTGCAGACCAGGATGTCACTCTCAGGAGCTTCTCCAGCACCATGTCCACTTTGCTTGCTGCCATGCTCCGGATCCATGATGATAAGGGATCAAACCTCTAAAAACTATAAGCAAGCCCCCAACTAAATACTTTATTTCTTAAGAGTTACCTTGGTAATGACATCTCTTCACAGTAATAAAAGTGACCAAGACAATCATTTTCTCCAAAGCAGTCTTTATTCTTCTATCCTGTCCTTTTACTTTTAAGTAATCACCTCAAATTATCTGTTTAGTAGCTGTTCTTATTTGTTAGAAAAAATAAATAACAGGCTCTGGGTCAAATGTAGCCCACAACCTTTGTGTAAATAAAGTCTGACTAGAGCTCAACCACATTCCTGTTTATGTTTTATCTAATAATGATTGGAGCAGAGATCATAATGGGAAGTTTGTTGACCTCTTCAGTAGATTTTTAAGCTCTATAAAACGGAAATCATGTTTATAATTTTCTTTTTAGTCTTTCCAGCCCACAGAATAATACTTGACACAATAATACCTTTTGACTGCTTGTATTTAAATCTCTGGTTGTTTGTTTTTAGATCTATGCTTGTGTTTTGCCCGCATGTATTTATGTGCATCCTGAGTATGCCTGGTACCCAGATGGGCCAAAGGAAGGCATCAGATATCCTAGAACTAGTTACAGATGGTTGTGAGCCACCATGTGGGTATTGGGAACTGAACTCTGGTCCTTTGCAAGAACATCTTTCAGATGAAATTTTAAGAGTTAACAGGTCAGAAAAACATGGGGGAGGCAGAGCAAACAAATAAGGCAAGAAGAACATGGCGCATGTGGCAGGTGTCATCATGGCGCGTGTGGCAGGTGTCATCATGGCGCGTGTGGCAGGTGTCATCATGGCGCGTGTGGCAAGTGTCATCATGGTGTGTGTGGCAAGTGTCATCATGGCGCGTGTGGCAAGTGTCATCATGGTGTGTGTGGCAAGTGTCATCATGGCGCATGTGGCAAGTGTCAGGCAAGTGTCATCATGGTGCGTGTGGCAAGTGTCAGGCAAGTGTCATCACGGCGCGTGTGGCAAGTGTCAGGCAAGTGTCATCATTGCGCTTGTGGCAAGTGTCAGGCAAGTGTCATCATGGTGCGTGTGGCAAGTGTCAGGCAAGTGTCATCATGGCGCGTGTGGCAAGTGTCAGGCAAGTGTCATCATGGCGCGTGTGGCAAGTGTCAGGCAAATGTCATCATGGCGCATGTGGCAAGTGTCAGGCAAGGGTCATCATGGCGCGTGTGGCAAGTGT
>JADRCD010217372.1:23105-41433 GCA_019843815.1 Montemys delectorum
TGGCAAGTGTCAGGCAAGGGTCATCATGGCGCGTGTGGCAAGTGTCATCATGGTGTGTGTGGCAAGTGTCATCACGGTGTGTGTGGCAAGTGTCATCATGGCGTGTGTGGCAAGTGTCATCATGGCGTGTGTGGCAAGTGTCATTCACTGGCATTCTTGTAAAATAATAAACTATAATATGAATATTAAAAAACATTAAGGATATCATTCTAAATAGACAAAGGGTTTCAATAAAGAGTTCTCAATGTACTACTTATAACACTATAAGGTCTGAACCAGTCTGTTGTCCAACAACAGAAAATAAGTAGGCTACCCTAGATCCCTATCACTGTGTATCCTGCAGTCACTAAAGTAACTGTGGTGGTCTGAATAAAAATGCCCCCCACAGGTTCATATAGTTGAATAATAGACACCAGGGAGTAGAACTGTTTGAGGATTAGAAGGATTAGCAAGTATGAGTGGCTGGAGGAAGTATGTCACTGGGGTAGGTAGGGCTTCTGAAGTTTCAAAAGCCCGTGGCAGGCCCAGTGTCTCTCTGCCTGTGTACCAGCACATAGTTCTCAGCTACTTCTCCAGCACCATGCCTGACTGCCTGTCACCTTGCTCCCTAACATAATGGTCATGGCCTAACCCTCTAAAATTGTAAGCAGGCCTACGGGTGTCAATGCTTTCTTTTATAAGAGTTGCCTTGATCACAGTGTCTCTTCACAGCAATGGAACAGTGACTAAGACAATAATGTATATGAAAAGTTTTAATTGGCATGGGGAGCTTTTAATACATTGCAGAATAAACTGTCCACACAAAACTAGGACACTATTTCCACAATGTAATATATTCATAGAAAATAATTCTAAAAAAAAAAAAAATTGAACTAAAATGTTAATCAGACCATTTCTAGGAGAAGGGATTGAATATGCATACTTTATGGCTCTCCTTAACATCTGTGCTATACATTTAGAATAACAAATTGAAAAAAACCCATTTGATTGAAAAACTAAAGAAATACAAGGGCCAATCCATATTTAGACATCTATGAATAGTCTTTTCTGGTCTCTGGAATAAAGATATTGTATGATGATTAAATCTCAGAATTCAGTACCCATAAAAAAGGTTATTAAGGGAAGTTGTCTTGGAATTTGATTCAAACTGTGAATATAAAGGCGTGGTAAGAACTTTAGGGCATGGAGAACTATCTCGGAATATGTTGTTCCAAATAAAGGTTCTTGGGTTTGGACTACTGCTAATTGTTTAAATTGGAGCCGATCTAGTCTTAACTTTGTGTTTTTCCAGTCTCATCCAGACTACTTATATACAATCCATTAGAAATGTTTTAGTATCAGTTGGGTGGCTCATGCCTATTACCTCAGTACTTAAGCAGCTGAGGGCAGGACTGTCAAGAGTCCAGGGATAGCCTAGGCTACACAGTGGGTTCCATGTCAGTTTGAGCTACAAAATGAGATCTTGTCTCACCCTCCTCCCTAAAGTACCATTATAAACTCTGAATATGTAATTTAAATGAGGGTCCTAGAATGCTCAGACCTCAGTTGTAATACAGTCTGTTGTGAAAGCTTTTTAGTTTTGGTTTCTCAAAAATTATCTCTTATAGGATGAGTAGGTTTCTCCTTAAGAGACTCCTCCTTACTGCTAACTATCAAACGTAGGAGAAATTTAGCTTCCCTCCCCCCAATTTATCACTTCCAGCATCCTACTTCCCCCCAATAATTATAGTTTAAAAGATAACGGGTAAGACCTTCAAAAGATTCATCTATAATTTGATTTAAGATGAGAGAAATCAAAACCCATTTTGGTGCCCAACAAATATTTTACTATTTTTAGAAGACTTTAATTATGTGCGTATATGTACAGGATGGACGTGCCCATGGAGCTCAGAAGAGGCCCTCGGATCTCCTGCAGCTGAATGTACAGGTGATTGTAACAAGAGCCTTGGGAAATGAACTCTGAGCAGAACTTCAAGAGCAGCAAATGCTCTTAACCACTGAGCTATCTTATCTGCTTTAAAAAACATCTCAACAAAAACTGCAATCTGAAGCCAACTATAATTTATTGTAGTTTATTTGTATTTGACACTGAATAGAAAGAACAAACTCAAATTCAGTCTTTCCTATTGTCCCAGCACACTTCTGATATCACAAGTGCGAAGATCCCCTACTCACTTAGCAAGCCACTATGATAGCATGAGATGCAAGCTGGGTGCACTAGTTCAGTTCAGTTCTCACACTAATCTATGGACTAGCATGGAATCTAAGAGGTGAAGACTCAATCATCAGTGGTCTTCAGATGCTTACAGCAGATTCTAGGTTGTTTAATCTGTGCTTATGAGTGGCAAAACTTCCAGGTTTCCCTAACTCCTATTTAGGTTCAATTATTTTCAGGGATGGTTTAAAGAACTCAGAGACACTTAACTTGCTTCAGTTTATTATAAAGAATTAAAAGAAAATTGGTGAGAAGATTGATGAAATGGTACAGAGCCTCCATGTGTTTTCAGCATACTACTACCCAGTAATATCCACGTGTTCAGCTCCGGAGTTCTATGCATCCTATCCTTTGGGTTTTTGTCATGGAGGTTTTCTACAGCATACTGGATAAAATTGGTGCTCGATTCACCTTCAGGTATTCACAAGCCCCCAGAGGTTGGAGGAGGGGGCTCAAAGTCTCAATCTCTACTCTTGCTTTGATCTTTCTGATGATTAGCCCCACCCAAAAGGTACCCAGGGGCAGCCAGACATCAAGTCAACTGTTAGCATACAAAAAGACACATTACTTTGACGCTCTCAAGGATTATATAGTCATATGACAAGAAACTAGGCTGAACATATTTCACAGCATCACATATACAAAAGCCCAACTAGTTACCTTAGCAATTTTATTCCTCAGTTTTGTTTTCTAATCAATGTAAATGATATTTTCTGACAACTTGGAGAAAAACCTCCTGGGTATGAAATCTGAAAGCTTTTAAACTCATCTCTGTTGGTTCCTCCCCCACTTTTCCCTACTTGATAGTCATATATGTATATGTACACACGTAGTACGTACGTAATGGTTCATAGCTATAGACAATGAAGAGCACTCTAGGAAGGGGTCGAGAATAGCGAGTTTTTGCTGGCTTTAGAAATATACGGGGCATCTCTGATTGTCACAATAACATGTAACACCCAAGGGATGAGGAGGACGGTAAATGTCCTGTACAATGATTGTTTCACAGGAAATGTAGAAATCCCTTTGCTTGGTTTAATGATCTGCTATCAGAAAAATCTATAAATTCCTGATGTTTTTATTTTTTGCCTGAATATTTGATTACTGTGATGGTTTGGCCCAGGGAGTGGCACTATTGGAGTAGGTGTGTTTCTGTGGGTGTGGGCTTTAAGACCCTCATGCTAGCAGCCTTGAGATGAAGATGAAGAATTCTCAGCTCCTCCTGCACCATGCCTGCCTGGATGCTGCCATGTTCCCACCTTGGTGATAATAGACTGAACTTCTGAACCCATAAGCCAGTCCAAATTAAATGTTGTCCTTATAAGAGTTGCCTTGGTCATGGTGTCTGTTCACAGCAGGAAAACCCTAACTAAGACAATTACTAAGTTAGTTCCAGTGACACAACAGAACACACATAAAGGCAAAGACTATATACGTCTTTCCTTCTCGCCATCTGTCTTAGTCATGGTTTTTATTTCTGCACAAACATCATGATCAAGAAGCAAGTTGGGAAGGAAAGGGTTTATTCAGATTACACTTCCTCATTGCTGTTCATCACCAAAGGAAGTCAGGACTGGAACATCCAAAGGGCAGGAAGTAGGAGCTGATGCAGAAGCCATGGAGAGATGTTCCTTACTGGCTTGCTCAGCTTGCTTTCTTATAGAACCCAAGACTACCAGCCCAGGGATGGTATCATCTACAATCAGCCCTCCTACCCTTGATCACTAATTGAGAAAATTCCTTACAGCTGGATCTCATGGAGGCGTTTCCTCAAGGGAGTTCCTTTCTCTGTGATAACTCCAGCTTCTGTCAAGTAGACACAGAAAACCACCCAGTATACCACCTATTTGTATACTGTCTGCATGATGCCTCCTGAGGACAAGACAAAATCAGAGTCCAAATGACAAGCATATTGTATCTATGACTGAGTTAGTCAAGGTGCTGACAATTCTAAGATGCTATGATTTTCATTTGAATTAAAATTTGCTGCATGTGCATAAAGAAGGTGGTAACATACAAGAAATGCAAGTGAGCAAAGCATCCTATTAGTGCCTTCTTACTCATGCTTCTTTTCTGAGGCCAATCACTTACCTGAAAATAACATATAAAGAACAATCTAGACTTCCTTTCTTTTAGTCCTTCATCAGTAAGCAGAAGGTAGAGAATATTGTTAGGACATACCCATAACAGGAAGGGAAATAAAAACAGCTGAGTTCATTTTGTGCTGAGTTTACACTGTTGTGACATCACAAATACATATGGATGTAGAAGCCATGAAATTCCAATCAGGTAGTCTTGGTGATTCCACATATTAGTGAGAGACTGTTATATTTGCATTTTAAACTGCTTTGTGCAATATAAAGATGAATGGTGTAATTCATCATAGGAATTTACATTTTCACTTTTTTTTCTTAAAGGGACATTAAAAACCAAATTAAACCAAGGATGGCATTACATGCCTATAACCCTAGCACTCAGCAAGCTGGAACAGAAGGATCATCTATGTTCCAAGTCAGTCTGGGCTACAAATTAGCAAATTTAGAAAACATCATTGCCAGTGAAGAGAAAGGGGAAGAAGGGAGAAGAGGAGGCAGTGGCAGCATGACAGTTTAGTACAGAAAATGACATTTTGTCTTTGCACTTGAATCACAGACCTACATCTTTATATTGCTCTGAGGCCTACAAATTAATGCAATTAGACATGACTTGCTAGTTTTTTTTTTTTTTAAGCAAAGGATTAATGGATACAATTTATATGACACAAATCTTTCAAAGCCATAGAGTCAGGTTTAGAAAGTAGTTAGAAGCAACTTCCAGGAAAAACAATGCCTAGAAAAAGATACATCTCATATCAGTGTAATTCTTGTGGAAACTCATACATACATACTATCTCTCAGTCATCATCTGGGACAACAGAAATCAAAGTTAGCACTCCTCATACAAGAATCAGATACTGTCATCATGGTGTCTGCCAGAAAAGCTCATCTTTCTAAATACAGGTGAATGGTTATGTTGCTCATTGTCAGAAACACACTTTGAATCGGTGCACTTCATTGCTGGAAACTAAACATGCTGAAGCCTGCTTCTGATTGTTAGCATCCTTTTCAACTAATTTATATTTAAGTGAAGTCACTCTGGAGCTTGGAAGTATCTTTAGAAACTTGAATATTAGAGTTCAGCTTTCTGGGTGAAATTAAATATCATCACACCACTAATCTCATGTTGGTATCCTAGCTGCAAGGGAGTCTGAAAACCAGTTTTTATTATTATATTTATATTATTATAAAAGCCAGCTTCTAAAGTACAGAAGAGCAAGCTAGAAGGGTATGAGAGTTAATCTTCATTGTTAACTTGGTTAGATTTAGAATCACCACGGAAATACAAGGTATATCTACAAGGGTATTTCTAGAATGGTTTAACTGATGAGGTAAGACCCATACTGACTGTGAACAGCAATATTCTACAAGCTTGAGTTCCTGCATAAATTAAAAGATGAAACTGAACTGAGCATCTTTCTTCATTTTCTAACTGGACAAAAATGAGAAATTAACCTCACATTCTTATGACCATGTCTTCCCCATTTATGGAGTTTATTCCTTAGAACTTTAACCAAAATAAATTCCTTTCCTCCTTCTGTTTCTTTTTGTCACGTGTTCTGGCCAGAGTGTGGAAAGCCAATAATATAGACTGGGCTGGCTGTTGTTGACTAGATCACCAGATACCTACCACCAACCCCCAATAGATGGTCTTTGCCTACAATTCCAGATAATCAATTGTTAAAAGCAAATGTTTTCAACTGATGTTTAAAGTATTGGCATGGAAGGGTTGAAAGGCTTTGAGTAAATGGGTGAGATGATAAATGTCAATGAGCTTGAATAACTGACAAATGTTAATTGCTATCATTAAAATATATTTCTTGTAATTCTGGTATATAAATTCTCTAAGGAGACCATGTCACTATATTTCCCATTGCTTAGCAAATACAGCTACTTAAATAATGGTATTTAAGTTCACATTTGGCATTTTACATTTTGTACACAAACAAATGAATTCTAAGTGATTTTGGCTGTTTTAAAATGAGTAGTCACTGGATGTGAACTTTCACCCACATTATTAAATTTTGAGTCTGATTACATGCCTGGAAAATTAAAACAAGAATTACTATGCATTTCATAGATGAGAAAATAAACTGACAGTTATCAAAAAACTCAAATACCTATTAAACTAAAATTTAAAACTGAATCACTAACTGAAAATGCTAAAAAATTTTTTCCCCTCTGGAGGAATATATTTATAAAACACTACTAAATTGTGGTTAGGAGACTGTCATCAGGGCTTTTTTTTTTTTTTATTTGATCATCGACATGTGATAGATTCTTTTTTTTTTTTTTTTTTTTTTTTTTTTTCTGGTCTTTCGAGACAGGGTTTCACTGGGTAGCCCTGGCTGTCTTGGAACTCACTCTGTAGACCAGGCTGGCCTTGAACTACAGAAATCCTCCTGCCTCTGCCTCCCAAATTCTGGGATTAAAGGCGTGGGCCACCACACAGTATTCTTAAGCTCATGATGCATAAGAGTGAACATTATTTCCTTGGAGCGTTAGGATATGAATAGTGGTCCTAAATGCCTTTTGAAATAACAAATGTTTCAAGAGGTTAAGAATCTTGTTCTAGGAATTGGAGAGATGGCTCAGCAATTAAGAGCACTGTCTGCTCTTCCAGAGGGCCCAAGTTCAATTCCCAGTACCCATATGACAGCTCACAATGGTCTGTAAACTCCAGGGGAATCCACCTTCCTCACATAGACACGCAGCAAGAACACCAATCTACATAAAATAAAAACAGATTAATTAAAAAATATAATTTAAAAACAATCTTGTTCTAGAAAGAGCTATTCTTTGATACTTTTAATTTCTATCAGTTAGAAAAAATATAATAAATATAATCTAAAAATTATATATGGACTTCATCAGAATATTATATAGTAGTCTCAATTTTACACTGCTTGAGATATTCAGGGCTGGCTGGTGGGGTTGCTAAGAATACAGGTTTCCATGCTCCACCCCCCAACATGTGATTTAGTGACAAAATGTTAAAATTAACAAAAAATATCCTAAGTGCTACAGGACATCATGGAAATCACTGATGTTGTCCATCTGACATTCTGATTCTATGGTTATTTGTACCAAAAAACACATGGTAAGTGCATACATACACTGCAGATGAACCCAAGGCTTGTACGTGGAAGCCATATTTTAAAATCGCTTCTATAGTCTTCTAATACTTAAATCAATTTTTAAAAATTTCTCTGTCCTATAGCTGTTAGAAGCTTACAACCCAGTTTTCCCACTTATTATGATGCCCTAGAGGCAAACTTAACAGTATTGATCAATCTCAAATCACCGTAAGCATAAATTCATATTAACATTTATGTTATAGACCGATGCTTTCTGCGATGTGTCCCTTTAAGCCTTTTGATTTTATGTGAAAACCCACAATGACTTCGAACAAGGAGCTCTCACCCCACTCCAAATACAGGGCAATAAAACAAGCAGTAAAATGCACCTGTATAATTTTTAAGTGGGACAGAATGAGCTCTACTTTGGATGGATAATGACTGTCAAGTGTTCTAATTCCAGTGGCAAATTTCAAAGCTGAAACTGTAGTTTCTGCTTTCTATTACTTTAATCTTTTTGTTGGGGCGGAATGGGGGGCGGGGAAGGGGCGACGACTCACAAAGATTAGTTTTTAGGAGAGGCCCTCGTTTTACACATGAGGAATACAAGGCCTAAAGAAACCAAATTACTTGTCCGAGGTCACGCCCAATATTAGTGAGCAAGCCAGACAAAACCCGTAGGTTCTTTCTAATTTAACATCCACACCAGCAGCATCTGTTGCCCCCGCACCCCTCAATCCCTAACCGCACCACTCATTCTCCTCTCAAGCTCCAAATAAAGTTGGCTTCTATTCTATTTTATTTTTTTGGTCCTACCCCACCCCCTTTTTCTTCTGCGTAAACCCGTAGTAAAATCTTGCACTGCGAGTGAATGAAAACACGCCGACTTTTTTTTTAAGAGCCTTTCCCTTTTGCCAACATTTTTTTTTTTTCCTGTGAAAAGCTCTCGGGGCTCGGAGAGCTGCCGCGAGAGGAGTGGAGGGAGGGAGAGAGGGAGGGAGGGAGGTGAGTGGGGGCAAACGAGTCCTTCCGTGTTCTCGCTCGTGCTGCGCGCGTGGGAACCCACCGTGGCTGTCCTAGGGCGAGAGGGGCAGGCGGGCGGGTGTGGGGAGAAGGACGCGGCGGTGGGGAATCCCTGCGGTGCGGTGTGCGTCTGCCCAGCCTGGGCAGAGCTGGGCAGGGCCGCGCGTGAATAAATCTCATTAAGTGGCCGGGCGCAGACACTGCAGCACCGCAGAGGAGGAGGAGGAGGAGGGCGAGGCGGGGCGCGAGGCTCGCCCGGAGAGGGGGGGAGCGGAGGGGAGGGAGGGAGCGAGCGCCAGGGCGGCCCTTTTATAGGCCGAGGCCGGCGCGCCCCCGCCCCTCGAGCTGGCCGGGGCTCCAGCTCCGCCGTCGCCGCGTTACCTGAGCAGGGCCGCCCCGTCCAGCGCCCCGCCCGGCCCGGCCCGGCCCGCCGCCCTCCCGCCCTCCCTCCTTCCTTCCCACCCTCCAGCGAGGCCGGGGCCGCACGAGATCGAACGCCGCGCCTCCCGTCTCCCGCGGGCGTCTTCCCTTACCTTGTGAGAAAACAAAACAAAACAAAACAAAACAAAAAAGCAAAAAGATTATCCTCTCCGCCGCAGCCCCCGCCTCTTCCAATAAGATGGGAGACGGCGCTCGGCGAGGGCAACTCGGGGAGCCGCCGAAACCCGGCGCCCCTCCGAGCCCATCGATGCCATCGGCGCTCCCCGGGCTCCGCCGCAGTGACCCTGCCACAGGCCGAATCATCGATCCCTCGGCGCGCGCAGCGCAGCGCCGCGCCAAGCCGCGCCGCCCGGCCGGGCCCCCCGCCAGCCTCTTCCGAGCCGGGGAGAAGGCCTTCTCGCCCCCCGCCCCGACCCCAGCCCGTCCCCCTCCAGCCCCGGGCGCGCGTCCGCTGGCCTCCTCCTCCCCCTACCCGCCCCCCTCCCCGTCCCCGGTCCCCGGCCCCCCGCCGCCGCTGCCGCCGCTCGCGCGCGCGCGCTCCTCCTCCCCTCCCCTCCGCTCCGCCGCGCTCCCCTCCCCCAGTGGTTGCGTCCGTGACATCATCATCATGGCAACAAGAGCTGCAGCCTGGGACCGAGGAGCCCGTGTGATTCCCGGCGGCGGCGGCCGCGGCGGCAGCGGCAGCAGCAGCAGCAGCAACAGCAGCGGCAGCAGCGGCACCCCCCGACCCGACGAACGCGCGACGGCTCCTCTCCCGCTGCCCCTGGCCCGGAGCGCCTAAGGAGGCGGCGGCAGCAGCACCCCGCAGCCTCCGCAGCCTCCGCGCGCCTCCGCCGCCGCCGCCGCTCGCCTCGGCGTCCGTGCGAGGGGCGGGCGGGGGGCGAGAGAGGCGAACCGAGGAGGAAGGGGAGGAGGCGCCTGTGCGGAGCCCGCCGCCGCCGCTGCTGCCAGGTCGCCGAGCGGACGGGAGGCGGTGGCGGCGGTGGCGGCGGCGGCGGCGGCGGCGAACATGTTTTCGGTGAGGATCGTGACTGCCGACTACTACATGGCCAGCCCGCTGCCGGGGCTGGATATCTGCCGATCCCCTCTCACCCAGCTCCCTGTCAAGAAGGTGCCGGTCGTCCGAGTGTTCGGGGCGACCCCGGCAGGTAAGCGGGAGCGGGCGGGAGCGCGAGCGGGCGGGCGGGCGAGCGAGCGGGCGGGCGGGCGCCGGGTCGTCGGGGCTGGCCCCCCTCCGCGCGCTCGCGCGCACGCCGCCGGCCCTCTCCGGGGGTGGCCGCGGAGTCCTTCCCTCCTCTCGGCTCTGCTCGCCTTCTCTCGCGCGCGTGACAGGAGGCGCAAAAAAAAAAAAAAATGAAGATAAAATAAAATAAAAAAAAATAGAATAAGATTGTGGGTTCGCGCGAGCGCTGCGTCCCCTGCGTCCCCCTCCGCGGCCGAGAGGCGCCCGGTCTCTGCTCTGCTCTGCGAGCGAGCGAGCGGCGGGCGGGCTGGAGTCCCTCTCTCGGTGGGTCGGGTGGCTGAGCCTCGTCCCCAAGGACGAGCTCGCCGGGTCCTTAGAGGGCGGCTGCCGGTGGAGACCCGGGCCGCTCGCTGCGTGTCCCGAGTGCCCCGATCTAGAAATGGCTTGCCGGGCAGAGGGGAAGCGTCAGGCGTGCTGTCCGTCGCTCCCCGTTGCCTCCGTTCACCCTGGCTCTCCTCTGCCCCTGCCGGAGATGCCGTGGCTGTAGAAAGTGGCGCCCGGGGCCAGATAATCTTTCTCTTTGAAGTGACCATGTGGCTCTTCAGTGAGTGCCGGTCGTGACTGTAGAGTTGAATGCCTCGGCGGGGACAGAGCGGCATCCTCGGGTGCAGTGCTCTCAGGAAATGTGCATCCATGGAAATAGGAACTACGTGTTTGTGTCGCCCAACATAAAATATTACACCTAATGGGGGTGGATTCGTTAGGAATCACAGCCAAGCTCAGCAGCATAGACATTTTAAAATGCCTCTAGGCTGGGTTGTAGGGTTGCACGCATTTTAAAAATAGATTTTTTTTTTTTTTTTAAAAAAAAAAGCCATTTTGAAGAAATGGTGGGTGAAAATGACAAGCTATGTTCTGGAATGCTCCTTGGGATTTATAGTATAAATAGGTTAGAGGCCAAATGAACCAGGTTTTTGTGTTTTTATTTTTTAGTTTTGCTTTTTTTTTTTTTCTTCATGCTTTAAACTGTTAACATGAAATGATAAAGTTGTATTCTGGAGGACGATGTTCTTACCAAGGCATAGCCCTATGGGGTTTTGGATAGCATTTCCCACTTGATGCTCTTTGCCTTCGTCGCCATTCATCTTTATTACTACAGCCAGCTTCGGTGGACTACCACGATACCACTTTCCAAAATACAGGCACTTGCTCTAAGCTGTTACCTTTTCGTGTGAATTCTCTTTGTTAGCAATGTCAGTGCCATGCATAAGGCTGGGTAAAAGACTCCCTTTCCAAATAGAGTTTGATGCTGCGAACCTTGGAAGATAGAGAATCTGAATGCTGATAACAGTTGGTAGAAAGGACAGCCTGTGGGACGTGGGAAACTGGAAAATCAGAGGCATTATCATGTTCTGGAGGATAGGCTCTCTACCTTTTTAAACACTGTGGTGCTCTTTGTTTTGATTTGGAATCTCAGGGTGATCTCGGGGAATCTCAGCCTGTTCTCCCTTCAGCTGCAGAGGATGACAGTGAAGTTGATTTTCAAGTTGTAGAGCAACATGCTGATAGGATGTTGTTGTGCTGGTCCAGTTTGTGTGGTGGTTGGGTCACAGGTTTTCCTGCTACACTCAGTAAATATGTATCCCTGAGTGGTTTTCAAACTGTTATGTGGGAAAGCTTTGTTTGTGAATTTCACTTGCACTATTCTGTGAAAGAGTATCTTTTACAAATAGACTGGTGTATATGCTTCTGAATGTTGGAATGTGAACTATTTCATAAGAAATATTTATCTCTTCTTTTCGTCTTGAATATCTTACAGTAGGTCGCCAGCCTCCAATTAAAAAGAGAAAAAACCGTCTGTGTACTTGGAAATGTATGATATAAATGAAGAAAAAAATAAGTACTTTTGATACAGGCAAAAGCAAACATCAAGTTGCTAAGGATTATCAGGTTGACAGGTATAATTTACAGGTTAAAACAAAAGTTTCTGGCATGACACATAGATGAATGTAAATGTCAGTTTAGGACTCAGTAATTGGTTCATTAATATATGGTAATAGTTTACCTGCTGGTGAGATATCTTGGTGCTGAGGTCAGAGAGAAAACAATAAAATAATTCCGTACATAGTATAACACAAATCTTGTTTCCTTGACGTGAGAAAAAATTGAAGTCCTTGGTATACACTCCAATTTTTATAAATCAAGCATTTTTAATGTCAGAGACACCCCCCCCAGTAGAATTAATACTAATCCAGACTCAATGAAAACTATGCTGCAGAATTTTCTGCTTTAAATCTCTCCCCAAAGAAAACTAGTCCAAGCCATGTAGATTTAAAACTTGGAAGTAATTAACGTAATAGAGAGGCCAGACTATTTTATTAAAAATCAGTGCTTGCTGGGTGTGGCGCTGAATGCTTATAATCCCTAGAGGCCAAGGCAGGTGGATCTCTTCTCTGAGTTCAAGGCCAGTCTGGCTTACTTAGCTAGTTCTGGAGAGCCAGGACTACTCAGAGAAACCTTGTCTTGAAAAACCTAACCAACTAACCAAACAAAAATCTGAATGCTAGAATTTTCAATGAAAATAAATTTACTATTACAAAATTCAGACCTGTTACTAATGTGCAGACTATGTTAATGAACATTTGTAACACCTGTAAGCCTTCTCTTTGTAGGTGTTAACTTTGGAAGTCCTTAATTCTTCCATTTGGAGAAAAGATTTTTTTCTTAAACAGAATTTGCTATTCAAAGGAGATCCAGTACTCTCAGAAGAAAATTTCTCTCAAAATGGCTATTTGAATTAGAAATTCTGAGTCAATTGGATTCCTGCTAGTGCAGGAAAAGAAATTCTCTGCTTTAGGAAACAGTCCGGTTAACTTTTGTTGTCCTGTCTTAAGGACATATTTGGAGTAATGTAAATAAATGTCTTGGAGTTAAACTCCTGTGTTCTGAGTTTGTGAAATTTGAATTTTTTTTTTTTTAAGTAGCATATTCGGACTTGAGTGTGAATCTGTGACTGATTGGTTTGATCATTTGCTAATTGAACATAGTGAGTCACTTTATTTTTTTCATGTCAGTGAAGGAGTTACTTTTTAGAAACCCTTAGTTAGATCTTTAAACTCACTAAATTTTTTTTTTTACATCTATCTGGATGCGCGCACGTGTGTGTATACATGTGTGTATTCAAGCACCATGATGTGTGTGTAGATGTGCACTCAGGCACCGTGCTCTGTGTGTGTCTGTATGAGTACTCACCCACCATGGTGATGTTTGGAGGTCAGAGGGACTCCTTCCACCTTGTGGGCTCCTGGGACCCAGGTCATCAGGCCAGGCAGCAGGTGTCTTACCAGTGAAGCCTTCTCATTGGCACTACACTAAACTCTCTCTCTCTCTCTCTCTCTCTCTCTCTCTCTCTCTCTCTCTCTTTTTGGTTGTGAGCCTTGCCTTTAACAGCTAAGCCATCTCTCCAGACCCCTCATTTTTAAAAAAGTCTTGAACATTACTGAACATTACTTTGATGCATTGCTATTTGAACATTATTTGATTTGTCCCAAGCATTGTCATTGTAGAAAAAATTACAATAACATTCTAGCAATTTGTGGGGAAAAAGCAATGTGAATAAAGTATGGGACAATGTCTTTTTCATTACTATCTGCGTGGTTGTAACTAAGTCACTTCACAAAAAAATCCTGCTGAGGACCTGACTCCTGTGAGGAACAGGATGTGAGGAACAGGATGCGGCCCAGGATCCACTTCTCAAACTCTTGCTTCATTGCTTGCTGGACTCCCTTCCTGCTGAGCTTACTTGAGACTCTCCCCTGTTTTCTCAGCACCAGGTTAAACCCTTTGAAAGAGATTCCCTGCTGAGATGCAGAGCAGGAGTTAGGAAGGTGTTCACATTCTAAGTCTTTGAACAAAGTAGGCCAAACTGACTATAGAGGGAGCTGCTTGCTTTCAGGATCACTGGAGGGAACTTTTACTACTACCTTTTTGTATATTTTCTTCCTATTTGGTGAATTGTTGTAGGTAGTAACGTGAAATCGGGTGAGTTTTTATTTTTATAGCTCTGGAATTCTACATGAGTTATAGGTGCTTATTTGATTGATTTATTCTTATATTTTATAAACTTAGCTGTAATGAACTGTTATAATTGGTAGATTATTAAATATATTTGAAATGAGTATGATTTTGTAAATTATAGCGCTTAACTCAGAGTATAAAAAAATGAGAATCTTGGTTTTTTTTTCTTGTTCATTCTTTTAGCTAAACATTCAAAACTATTTTAAGATCATGTAAGACCTATTCAGTTATAATTGTTAAAGATTTCTTGGAGCACACAGATCTAGTCATGCTAATCACAAACAAAATTGGCCACTTTAATTTGTATTTGAAGTCCTGAAAGAAAGTTTCACTAGTTTCACGTATTATATTTGTCTAAAATCAAATCAGCACCTTAGGAACAGACAGGGCCCCTCTTCTGTCTAGAACAGTATGGAGAAGCTTCTGTGTGTGTATCAACCTATTGTGTGAGCCTTTGTTACAGCAGGTTACCCTCCAGAAGCTCAGAAAACAAGAAGCAGCAAACACGCAAATGTAAATTGAGCCTAGAATTATTAGGCTCATGCAGAAACGTAGGCTATAGTGATGACTCCGGAAGGATGCGATGGCCACCTTGACAGGGAAGTCCAGGGAAGGCTTCATGAAGGAAGTATGGATGAAGTATTTAAAAATTTTTAAGAACTAAACATTTTGAATAGAGGAACAGCTATTTACAAATGATGAAAACTTGTCTCTGCATGGCAGCTTAGCAATGCACTCCAATACACCAAGGAACTGATGCGTTGAAATGTTCCCTTGTGACCCATTAATTCTAGTTTCAGGGATTTTAATCGATGAACATAAATCTTTTTGGCAAATCTGATTATCTTTTGAATCCATCTACTTTCATTAATCCATCACCATCCTAGGGCAAGCTCCTCGAGTTTTTGATGGCATTTACTCCAATAGCCTCCTAATCTTGATTTAATCCCAATCTACTCTGCCCCTGTAATCTGATTTCTACACTGTAATCAGATTTTTTCGCAAAATGTTAACCTGATTACATCACCCTATATGTTTTAGTAGCTTTCAGTTATATTTAGAATACAGACAAAATTTCTTGTCTTAATGTGCTATCAACCACCTGTCCACACAGGTGGCCATACCATAGTGTGGCCCCACCTTTCTGTTCACTCGTGGCTAGAGCCATGTTCTTCTTGCCTTGTTCTTTGTATTCCAGCCATATTGGCATTATGTTAGCCCCTTCTTGCTATGTTCCCTCCCACAATGAGGGTGTTGTACTTGCTGTTCCCTATGAGGGGAATATTTTCTTTTCTTCTTCTAAGACTCCAGTTTATCAGTCCTCAGGGAAGCCTTCCCTACCCAGAAGTTTAAAGCTCCTTTGTAGCATTGCTGTAGTTATTATTCTGTATATGTTGCAGACTAATGTTTAGTTTTTCCTCATTGTAACCTCCAGAAATGCTAGTAGTGGTGTTTGTTGTTGTTCACAATTATAGACCTATACTTACCAGCGTGCTTGAAACATGAGCAGTCATTGCAAAGCTAATCAGCACAGAACATGGTCATCACAGAGAATAACCTGTATATCTAAATGGAGCATATTCCAGCAAAACATTCATTCCTAAATCATGTTTTACATTATATAACTTGTGAAAATATTAGCTTACAAAATAGTCATTTAAATGCAGAAAAAATTATTGAACTATGAAGATTGGTTCTCTGTAGAAAGTGTTTTGTATTTTTCAGATTTTTCTACAGATAACATATATTGACTTAATAGTTGTAAAAGAATTCTCACACATTTGTTAAGAAAAAGCCAGATTCCTAGATGTGTTTCAGAAGCATAGTAAGAAAAAGGTATGAGACTCATTAGGGTCTCCAAAATAAATATTCACTTAAGTGCATAATTAATTGCATTACAGTGTTTTAATCTTGATTGTTCATTGAGAAAACATCAGAAGCATTTTTATAAAGCAAACTAGCAATTTTTAGTTGGTATATCTATTTGTTTGTGAATTTTTTTTAGTTTTAAAGTGTGGGAGTAGATGTATGAAGGTGTGCTTTCTTGTAATGAGTGTCAAACTCTGGAGCTTGTACACACTAGGCGAGCACTCTACAGCTGGGTTCTAGCTCGAGGACTTAAAATGTTTTTGAACCTGGCATGATTTTGACATACAATAACAATGTAACAGAGTAAAACTCAGAAATGAACTCATATGTTAGTACTTTAAAACAAGGATACTATTTTTGATTTATAGTTGAGAAATGATTATTAAATAATGATCTTTTTAGATAGATTGCTACTATTCTGGACAAAAAATAAATTGGCTCCTAGAGTTGTCAAAAGCATGTGAAATAAGAAACAGGATAATATTTTTGGTATAGTTTAGGGATGATGAATGGCTTTCAGAGTATGAAAAAACAGCACTGAAGCTAGATTTTGAATTGTATAACACAAATAAAACTCCATTTGTGGAAAAAAACACAAGGTAAAAGGTAAATAAAAGTTGTAAGCTCACTTGTACTTTTGAAAAGGGCCCACGTTTCCCCAGTAAATAGCTCCTACCAGGAGAGAAGCAAACAAAGAAAATTCATGTGAAGAATGTAATACGCATATAATATGCCTTATAAAGTTATAATTACAGCTGCAGCATAGTCCATCGTCTATCATATTTGCAAAGCTACTTAGGATAAGTTGAGAATGCTGAAGAAAGGGAACAGCAGTCTCAGACATTGGGAGTAAGATCATCAAGTCCCCGTGCCCCATGTAAAGCAGTTTGGAAATGTTCAAAATTAAAAGTGCGCTTTTATTATAGACCAACAATCCCACTGAAGGCTTTTATGTCTCACATTTTGCGTATGTGTCAAATGAAATATAAGAATACCTGTGGCAGCACTGTGTTAAAAAATACCTGTGCAGCAGTAGGGCCGTGTTGTAAGAGGAAAAGGGAAGCGAAAGGCTGGAGAGTGCTTTAGATAGAGATAACACAACAGAATGCATATGCACTGTTGTCTTCAGAAGTAGAGGGAGATTTGGTGACAGTAATCGCCAGCAGTGATTAAAACTGGTTAAGTTGTAGTTACAGGAATTAGTAAAGCAGAAGAGAGGGAACAAGTCCTAATAATTGCAGTGAACAGCTGCAAAATGATTGGTACAGTACTGTTGAATATTTTATTTTGTAAGTGATCTTTTAATCAGAGTCTTTAATTGATGGGTGTGGCTCCTTGGAGGGTGGCCATAGTGAATTAGAGATTCCAAAAAGGAGGCTTTAGGGGAGGTACTAATAAATACCAGGATGAGTAGTATTTTTATTAGATACCTGAAGTGCGTTAAAGTGCTTTACTAATTGGAATGACTTCTGCCGCAACTGTTTCTTGAGGAAAAGAGATTTTTGGAGCTGCTCTGAGCTTGTATTCAAAGTACCTGAGGAGCATGCCATCCAGTGCAAGGGGCATCTCACTGATTATGACAAGGAAGCCTGGGGAGGTAGAGATGGGGCGGGGAAAGACCACTCAATCCTGCGTGCCATGTGCATTGGTGGACCATCTTAGATGCCTGCAAGGTAACTAATAGAAGATGTGTGTCTCTTGTAAAATAAAAGTCAGTCTTGATGTGAAGTTTGGATTAAAATTCGTACATATTATGAATTTTTGCATTATATATGTATCAAAGATTATCTGTTGTAATACTCTAAATCTTAACTTTTCTTTGTGTATATTTTCCACTGATCACCATGCAGATATTCTGTGTGTTCTTCTGTTGTCCAAAGTGTTAAATACCAGTAACAACATAGTGAGGGTGGAAAACCACCATTTTAGACATCATTATAGATATGTGTATATGTATATATGAAAAAACTGTTTATGGGAATATATGCATATATTATATACTACATACAAATATTCACACATGAGTTCTAGACAGGCAGCTTCGGGGTGTGTCCAGTAGTTGGTTAGTATGCAGCAAGATATGAAAACTGTGAATCTTAACAGAATTCACTTCTTCACATTGGCCCTTTCTCAAATTTGAAGGGATATAATGGGACGATATTGATAACAATTGAAACATGAAATACAGAACATTGGCAGAATTACTAATTTCTTGTACATAGATAGTTTAAAACTGTGTCTAGAAGAGGAGAGAATATAATTGTAGAATAGATTTGAGTAAGCTTTCTCTCTCTCTTTCTCTCTCTCTCTCTCTTTCTGTGTGTGTGTGTGTGTGTGTGTGTGTGTG
>JADRCD010217373.1:0-16911 GCA_019843815.1 Montemys delectorum
CTCTCCTGCTTTCCTTCTCTCATAGCTGTGGTTGATAATCCCACAAAGAAACAGTAATGTTTGGTGATGAGTCTCGTTTTCTAGCACTTTTTAGTTTTCCCTCTTTGCAATACTGGGCATGAGAACTCTATACTGAGCTACACCTCTAGTCCTGAACAAGTAAAAACTGAGTTGAATGAAAATTAATTCAAAGAGAAAACAACATTTCACACTTAAGTGTTAGAAAGTACTAAAATAGTTCATCAGTCAAGATATTAATTATGAAATAAGATGCAGAAGTTTCCTGTGTTTGTTAAATACATTTATACTGAAAGGTGAGAAAAACCAAACTTTGTTTTATTTTGAGTCAGAGATTCACTTTGTTATTCAGACCAGCATAGAGCTAGTGATCCTCCTGCCTCAGCCTTCTAAACAATAACCTTTGACGGCCAATAAGTGTACATATTTAGAGAGGAATTGCTTGTATATGTAGAATATACTGAATCGTTCTGCTATCTTTGCTACATGAATCTCATTTTAAAAGTTTGTTTTTATTTATTTTATGTGTATGAGTATTTTTTCTGAATGTATTTATGTACACTGCTGCATGCAGTTCCCAAAGAGGCCAGAAGAGGGCACCAAATCCCCTGGAACTGGAGTTAACAGACACTGTGTCCTCCATGCTGGGAATTGGGAGCCCCATCCATAGGAAGAGCAACCAGTGCTATTCACTGACAGCTATGTCTGCAGACCTTGTGAATTCCAGCTTAATGATGTTTAGCTTGTCATAAATGATCGTTCCAAACTGAATAAAAATGGCATGAAAAAAATAAAAATTGACAGAATTCAACCTTCGTTTTAAAGAAAACCAGGAAGAAAAATTAAACTGAAACATTAAGTTTTGACAAATCAAGAAAACAGGTCTATGTGTTAGTGCATTTTCCCATGATTAGGAGTCTAGGGAAACAGTTGGGTGAGTGCTAAAGAGATTACCCAGCATCAATTGCAAAGATTTAAACCAAAACCAAACCAGGGTGTATAGAAAGAGCCCCATTTTATACTGATAGGACTTGATGATTTTTGAGCTTTTATGGTGCCATTACTCAGTAGCAGGCCCAACTCACAACGCTGAGTTCATTGCTTCTTCCTGAAGCTGAGCTTTGCTGGTCAAGCACACTCAAGTCCATCTTACCTCATCTGCATTTGGATCCTAGGAGCTCAGAGGCAGCTCTGACTCTGTCAGACTTAGAAAAAGAGGTCATAGATTTGATTTGAGAGGGAGTGGTGTTTGAGAGGGGGTGGTGAGCACAGGAAGGTGCACGGGTGGGCGATTGGTAGGAAAGAGAAGGGGGAAATATCACGAGCGTGGCTGCAGGTTTGTGGAGGGTGTGGCTGGGGTGAGACCCTTGATGAGCAGTTGGTGTAGGTTTACACTCACGCCTGTCTTTACCTGGCTCGATGAGGAGGAGTAAGCCACCAGGCCAGTGCAGGAGTGCTGGGCACACCTGCCATCTCATAGGAGGCCGAGCTCATGGCCAGCCGGGACTACATGGGAGACCCTGATCAGAAAGAAAGTTAAAAAAGAGGTCATGAAATTGGGAGGGAGAGGGAGAGCGGAGAAGATGAGGGAGAAGGGAAGGGGGAGGGAGATAGGGAGAGAGAGAAGTTAGCAAAGGAAGATAAATGGGGGGCAGGAAAGTAAAGGGGGAAATATAATTAAATTTTAATTTAAAAATTATTAATAAAAATTAGGGAGAAGGGAAAGTGAGAGCTGTGGCTGGGAGCATAGCTCAGTGGTGAGTCCCTGGGATGTGTGGTAGGTCAGCACTGCACATAATTAAACGAGGAGTCCACTGATTGGCTGACTTGGCGTTCACACAGGTGTTTCCTTTGTGAGTTCTTGATGCCAATCCTATTCTGTTCTCTAGTTCTAGTGCATTACCAGAAAACCCCAGTGTTAAAAAACCTTCAGAAACCAGCCCTAGGCCCCAGAGGTATTTGAGAAAATGATATCTACAGTTCATTGTTTCCACATAGTCTGTTCTCACGGCTTTTAATGCATTGTTCACCAGTTAGGATAGTTGAATATAGCCAACTTGTTCACACATAAAAGAACAATTTAGCCAACCTGATGTATGTTATGTGTTAGACTTGAAGTAAAAAGAAAATAGAAATGATGCTTAGTTTACAATATATGTTGACACCGAGGAGTCAGTGCCTTGGCGCTGGCACTCTGTAGGCTTTCCCCAGGATTGGAATGTGGTACTTTTTTCCGTTTAGGTACTTTCAGGATATTTGCTGTCTTAGAACCAAATTTAATCCCCTTTCTACACAGTATTTCCTCTCGTCAACACCTAATCTAGATGTTTGTAAATGTAAAGCTAGAGTTCCAAGCACTGATATATTTTGTAGACCAATTCTGTTGTGTTTTGTTACTCTGTGGCTTGTGTTTTGATTGATTTTCTTTTCACTTATATCTTTTTACAGTTTCACACCAGCGTCTTGCAAGCTTCAATCCCTTCACTGTTGTCGCCATCTGTGGATGTAGAAACTTGTGAAAAATCCAAGTTGCCTACCAAGCCTGAGACTTCATTTGAAGAGGGGTATGTCATTTATGGATTAACATTATGATGTAGATGTTCAGAGAAATAGAGCAGCCGCAAATAAGGACACATCACACTTACTTACAGACACAGTTTTCACTGTCTATTTTGTAATAGTGAAATGACAGGGGGTGACAGGGGAGACTGGGAAGTGAGGGAATGAGGGTGTAGCCTTTAAGGGCTTAGGTTTTACTTTCTAGGCCGTAGATGCCTGTCAGAGGGTGAAAGCAGAATAGTCACTGAGGCCGTCTGAAGAGTATCTGTGAAGTCAACAAACAGGAACGTGGTCGTCTCTCCATAGGCAAATCCGTACTTTGCCAGAAAATTCTCAAATGAATTGCCTAACCTTGAAATATACTTAAGAAAATGTTTAAACTTAGAAATAGCTTTCTTCTTTGCAATAATTTTTTTTTTTTAACATTTCCGTTCACTTAGAACACGTACAGACAGGCCCCAGCTATGAAAGTTTGACTTGTGAATTTTTCTTTTAACTTTACAATGTCGATCTGAGTTCGAGGCCAGCCTGGTCTATAGAGTGAGTTCCAGGACAGCCAGGGCTACACAGAGAAACCCTGTCTCAAAAAAAAACTTTACAATGTCGCTATGTTTTACTTCTGCACTGTTTTTGACAGGTATGAGGTAGTCAGAACACCCACTAAGGTAGACTCTGTGGGAGAGCTTTTTTTGCCCAGCTATAGGCTAGTGGTGGGGTGCTGTAGATAGGAACAAGGAAGGGCAGACTAACTGTTTTGGTAGATTAAGCAAAAGTCACTTTGATTTAACAGTGATTTGAAATTCCTTTGGTCTCTTTGAGACGTCACCATTGCAAAGCCAGGAGTGTCAGTGTGGTTTTCAGTTCATGGAGCTAACAAATGCCTTTTTAAAAATATATTTTAGTGATGGAAGAGCAATCCTGGGTGCTGCGACTGAAGTCTCCCTGAGTGATGGTGTTTCGTAAGTCGTATATCCTTGAGCATGAAGTGTGGTCAAGGCTTCGGAAACCAGGCATCTGTTGTGTTCACGTAACCATTACACAGTGACCAACTGAGGCTAAGTCATGAGTACACGACTCCGTAGGTCACTCCGTAGGTCATGACAGGCGGGGCTGGAGGCTGATGTCACAGAGGCTCCCTTCCCTGAAGTCTCTTGCCTGACGCTTGCAGATCTTTAGCCTCTGTCACTAGTTCTCATTGGGAGTTCAGCACTTTTAATTCACTTTGTGCTGATTTGTTATGTTATATTCCAACAGGAAAGAATCCCAGAGAACTCGAAGCTGGCAGGGCTGCTCTCTGCACTTACAGTTTAATAAACTGGCCTAAGTGAATGTTTACCCAAATCAGAGTCTGGGTTAGATTAGGGAAGCCCCAAACAACCGAGAAAGCCTATTTTCAGACGGCTGGCATGAGATGTTTGTGTTTCTCTGTTATCTTTTATGGTTTTGGCAGTCATGACTGACAGCTTCTTACGTAAGCAGGAGAGATGCCTCTAAAGGTTTGTTGCTCTAGCTTTTTGGAGCAGACACATTCCTTCTATAGTCTCTTTCTCTTTTGTGCCTTCCTTTTTTATCCTGCATTGCTGGGGATCGGGCCTTAGGCAACTCACACGCCGAGCACACTGACACTGAGGTACTGCACCCCAGTGCCTCAGGTTTTGAAACTGCCCTGTGTTTGTGCATTTAGTTTTTGAGTCAGGCCATCTCCAGCTGTGTATAGCTGAACACTAATTATGTGAAGGAGAAAGTTTCTGTGACTTACAGGCTCCTCCTCCTGCCTTCCTAGGCTAGCAAATGAGTACCATGGGTAATAACACGGACTCTTCTAGTGCTTTTTCCCTCCCTCCCATCCCTCTCCTTTTCTCCTCCTCTCCCTCCTCTCCCTCCTCTCCCTCCTCTCCCTCCTCTTCTTCCTCCTTCTTTATTTTTATCCTTCCCTCTTCCTTTTGTTTTTAGTTTTGGAGACAAGCTTTGTCTTGATAGCTCAGGCTGATCTCAAACATTCCCCAATCCTTCTGCCTCTTGTGTACTAAAATTACAGACATGTCCACAAAACCTGGCTTTTTTTTTTTTTTAACTTTTATTGCATTATGATGGAAAAAGTTACATGATTTCAATTTGTCTGAATTTGTTAACATTTAAAAACATATTTTAAGTAAATAGAATTAAATCACATTCTTGTTTCCCTTTTGTACCCCAACTCCTCCCAGAGACCCCCCCTCTTCAATACCTACAATATCTTTTTTTGTCATATTCCTTACAATTTATAAAATATTATAACAATAAAAATGAGTATTATAAAAGTTGTTTGATATAAAACAGTCAGTTTAACAGTGTTATATAGATGCTTGTCTACAGCAATACTGCAAATATATACATTTTTCTCAGTGTAAATTTCAAATAACTCCAAACATATTAACTGTATATTTCAAAATAATACATCACTACTAGTATTTTCTTAAATGAACATAAATATGTAAAGTCTTTTTGTTTGTTTGTTTGTATTTAGTAGAGTTTAAAATCTTGGCTCTTTCTGTGGTACAAGCCCAAAATAAGAACAATTTTTAGACATTGGATTTCATTGTAATAAGGCTGTGTACTTCAATGACCCTCAAATCACCGAAAAAACCTGGCTTATTATACTTTGATTAGAACTGTTGACTGAATTGCTTTGCCAGACTCAAAAAAGTTATTCTTCTTTGAAAGAAGAGTAAAATTTCATTCTTTAAGGAGGAGTGTTAGATCGGAGCAGTGCATAGGCTTCCATGGAGCTCCTAGTGTAAATGTGGAAGTGCCGCCAGTCCATGGAAAACACTCATATTGCCAGCCAGTGCAGCCTTAGGTGTTTTTCCAGCTACTGTGACATGTGGGGGACACATGTTTGTGTTACTGGCATGGCAGTTAACCACCCTGCTTTTAAAGAACTAAATGCTGTAATTTACTTAAGCACATAAGTGTTTGCCTGGATCCAGATTTTCTTTCATTACCAAGAATCAACCCCCAGACTATTTTTAGTTTCCTTCTAAGATGATCTGCTTAGATACAGGCACCAGAGTCAGCTTACTATTAATTCTAATTATCTTTATTTCTGTTTTTAGAACTTCAAGTCTGCAGAAATCCAGCAGCCTTGGAAATCTGAAGAAAGAGACATTGGATGGCGCGGTGGGTTCTCTGGCTAGTTCTGTTTCTGTTTCTCCTTCCACTCCCCCTCCTCCCTGTTGTTAGAAGAAAATACTGAAGGATGGATCTTTATTTTGTCCCATTTTACACGCAGGAAAAATTCATTTTAGGAAGAGCTTTTGGTTTCTGTTTCTCTGATGGGAGATTTCTAGCTACCATAGTGCAATTCATGACAGATACTAAGAACAAATAAAAAAGACTGAAAATGAGTGAACAAAAGGTTGGGACTAATAAGACAGTATAGGAAGTAACACAAGAAGATCTCATGGTTTAGAAGTGATGGAAATGGCTTCTTATGTATCAAAGTGTGTGTGACGACTGAATATATAAGGAATTTATAGCAGCCTTCCTTAAATATCACTGTTTTTGAACAGGAAAAGGAGTCTATCCAGAAGCCTTCCAAGGTAATTTTTATATCTGAATTGAAGTATAAAATATTTTAAATTTTATAACATGTAAGTTGAGTGACTGACCTCACTGCAGGAGACCAAGGCTGTCAGAACCCCTGCCGCACCATGCTGGTGCAGAAAGCCAGCTAGGAAGGTCATGTGCATATGGTTATGTTCAGTGACATGTGCAGCATGACTGCGTTCAAGGTGCGGGTGGGGCAGAAGAAGGATGAGTGGGGGGGCTATGGCTTTAGGGTGGAGGCAGTACTTTGGAATTAATGGGTTGTTACAATTCGGAGAAGTGCTCAATGACACTGAATTACTTATTTTAAAAAGTCAATTTTAAGAGCTGGGGAAATGACTCAGTGATTAAGAGCACTGGCTGCTTGTTCAAAGGTCGTAAGTTCAATTCCCAGTACCCATGTGGCAGTGTATAACCTACAACTGTAGTCCTGTGGGAATCAATACCCTTTTCTGCTATGCAGACACATATATGCAGATGAAATACTCATATATGTAAAATGCATACATAATTTTAAAGTTGATTTTGAGCTAAGTACATCCTTTTAATCCCAGACTTGAAAGGCAGAGGCAAGCAGATCTACATAGTTGGACCCTATCTAAACAAAAGTTAATTTTGAGATCTAACCTCAGCACCCAGCTCACAAACACATCGAACTCCAGCTTCAAGGGACCCAACACCCTTTTCTGACTAACACACACACACACACACATCCCTATCTATTTAGCATATGTATGACTGCCCACCAGAGGGCTCTGCTGGTTTAGAGAAGCAAAGTGGGGTGCATCCTGTCAGTTTCATACCTGCTGCTCAGTGCCTCAATACACCAGGGTAACAACAGAGGCCATGAGAACCCTTGTGGGAGCTGGGAGTTACGGGAAGGGCAATCCTGACGTCTCTGCTGCGGCTGAGGCTTGCAACTATAGACTAGTCTCAGCATGGTAGTTAGTCTGCCTCACCCAGGCTGATTGTGTTTTGGGGCCCCTGTATTTTTCAAATGCCCTTTCTGCCACAGATCATCAGTGATGAAAACAGGGAAGTAGAAATAACATGGATTATTACTCTCAAAGACTCAGGCTAGCAGCCTGTGGTCTGAAGGGCAGCTGTGCCCGTTCACGTACACGCTGCCTAAAGCAATTTTCATACAACAATGGCAGCATTGAGCCACTGTTATGGAGACTTTATGATTCAAAAGTCAGAAGCATTCCTGCTCTGCTGATCTCTACCATAACGGAATAGTGTGCAGCTGTGAAAAGTAGACTTACACATCTTCCAGATGAATTTCAAAAATGATTCAGAGAACAGAAATGTGACCATGAAATACTAACACCTGTCAAACTATAAATGTGTTTTTTAAGCAACATCCATAGGTGGTAAAACTATAAGGAAAAATGTGCATGGGAGAACTGCTTAAATATGAAAGGTCCATAAAACTTAATTATTCTTAGGGGCTGGAGAGATGGCTCTGTGGTAAAGTGCTTACTCTAAAAGCATGAAGACCAGAGTTCAAACTCACAGTAGCCACTTAAAAGCTGAGCCTGGCAGCACATGCCTGTCATCCCAATGCTGAGAGGACAAATGATCTCTGGTACTAGCCAGCCAGTCCAGTCAGTCAGTGAGCTCCAGGTTCAGTGAGAGACTCTGCCTCTAAAATAAAGCAAAGAGAGATAGAAAACAGCCACCCTCTAGCCTCCACATGCACACATGAGCATACATACATACATACCTGATGTAATACATTATTCTTTACATATGGGCATGCAAAGCCCACATGTGGAACCAGCGTGGGCTAATATGCTATGGTCTCAGAAGCAGGCCCTAGATACCCCCACCAGGGTGTGAGGATCAAGTAGACAGGGAAGGGCTTGTCACAGACTTTTCTACCCAGCCCTTATCTGCTCATCTCCTCCTCATGTAGTGCCTCCTTCCTGGGCAGACTTCATGTGTGATATGTAATCCACAGCTCACAATAAAATGAACATCTTGGTAAAGAAAAGAGAAAAGTTAATTTGGGGCAGTTGAGATGGCTCACAGGGTGAGAGCATTTGCTGTCAAGCCTGATGGCCTAGGCTCTGTCCCCAGGGTATCCATGGTACAAGAGGAGAATAGCTCCCACAAGTTGTCCACTGACCTCTACACACACATGTTATGACACATGTACCCCCACACATGCACATAGGCATGCATACACATAAGTAATAAGTAAATGGATACTTTTTAGAAGTTCACCTCTGTTATCAGAAAACCAACCTGTGATGTTAGACCATGTGATTTGAACTCAGCATCAACAAATGGAGGAAAGCTTGTCTGTGTTAAGATGTAGGTACTGACTGTGTTGTGTGTGTAGACTTTCAGTTTCTGTGGTCAGCAGACGATGGAGAGTCAGTCGGTCATCCCTTTGACCTTCTCACTAACTCTGTAAAAGGACAGCAGAAAGCAGGTGTTAGAAAGAAACACAGCCAGAAGCAGCTCTTAATGAAATGATTTTAAAAGCATAATGACTGACTTAAGTCAATAGTTCCTGATTGTATGTTCATCTTATTCTCTGAGAAGAATGTGTAAAATAACTGGGAGGATCTCCTCGTTGATCTTTTTTTTTTCCAAAGATTTATTTTATTTATTTTATATGTATGAGTACACTGTAGCTGTACAGATGGCCATGAGCTATCATGTGTATGGCTGCTGGGAATTGAGCTCAGGACCTCTGCTGGCCCTGCTCGCGCCGGCCCTGCTCGCTCTGCCTGCTCACTCCCCTGCTCCAGCGTAATTCACTGTAGCTGTCTTCAGACGCACCAGAAGAGGGCGACAGATTTCATTACGGGTGGTTGTGAGCCACCATGTGGTTGCTGGGATCCGAACTCAGGACCTTCGAAAGAGCAGTCAGTGCTCTTACCCGCTGAGCCATCTTGCCAGCCCCTCCTCGTTGGTCTTGAAGTTTGCTCACTGCCTGCTTTGCAGAGTTGCCTTAGGTTTCTATTGCGGTAGTGGGGATTTAAGGATATAAACTCGTTTATAGCTCTGCATCATAATTATAGAAAAATAAGAAATCTGTCATCCTGGGTATGGAGTGTCTTTATGACATGTCTTAAAAAATGAGCCAGATAAAAAATGTACTAGACTTTAAAGCTGCATTAGACATTTAAAGTAACAAACGTACTGAGTGAGGTTGGAGGTGGGTGTGGTCATTGTGGTGTTATTTCATAGGCTTTTTAATTGTTGGGCTCAGTCATTTCCTTCAGTGGTTGGTCCAGTGATTTGAGCCCAGCCTGTCCTAAGGACAGTGTACCCTAACACTCAGTTACCTCCTTGTCACCCCTCAGGATAAAGCTCCGACTGACAGCCGCACATTCGGGACCCTGCCTCCCAAGGTCCCAGGACACGAAGCCTCTGTGGATGACAACCCCTTTGGCACTCGCAAAGCCAGGTCCTCCTTTGGCAGGGGCTTTTTTAAAATCAAAAGTGGCAAGAGGACAGCAAGTGCTCCAAACCTTGGTATGTGGCGAGGGTGCCTAGGCCCCGACCTTCTGGAGGGAGGCAAGGCTTGATCCCGCCCATCCCTTGTTCCTCTGTGAATATATCTCATTCTCAGAAATGAAGGCGAATGTCTTGGTGGGGCTGAGGGAGAGGATTAGCAAAAATGCTTCCGTGAACTTAATTTTCAGTATGAAGATAAGTCAGCTCTTAGCCCACTCTCTGTCCAGTGATAGAAACAGCACCATGGAAACGACCTAACCCTGTGACGTTCTGAGACTCGCTTCAGACGGTCTCCCCTCTGTGCCGAGGGATGCATGAACCCCCAGGAATGACCCTGTGCAGTTTGTATAGTCACAGAGACGTGCATGTGTTCCTCCCGTGGGCATTTGCCGTGGAGGGAGGAGTCTGACCTGTTTCATTTTGTCACCCTTGTGTTCTCTCCATTGGTCTGCGTGTGTTGTGTGCATTGTTGGGATACCTGAAGACCGTAAACGAAGTGCCAGTGCACCCACCTTAGGTACCGTACCCTGCATGCCAGCCTTCACCAGTACTGCGTTCCAAACCGTCTAACCCCCACTCTTGGCCTCTGTGATCTCTACCAAGCAAGCTGGCTGTGGTCAGAAAACGCAGTCTGTTCTAGAATTTTCCTTCATCTTTGGCTGAAACAGACTCTACAGAGCCTTTGCTTTTGAGCCTACATGCTGTTTTAAGCAGTACTGTTGACACCTTTTAAACAGGTCTAAGGAAATGCCCAGCAGGGTGCAGGGTGCAGGGTGCAGGGCTGGAACGTGCTGGGTTCATACGTCCCGGCTTCCCTCACCATGACCGAGCCATCATCCACCAACTCTCATTCTTCCTCCATGTGTTTATCTTCCTGGCCTCACCCAAAAGCTGTTGCCAGGCAAGAGCTGACTTACTGCTCTTATGGGAACATTCTGGGCATTTTATTACTTTGAAGTTGGGGATATTCAGTGATGACAGAGGTAACTTCACATGGTATCTGAGGGTTCTCCATCAAAGTGCTTTTAAGAAAAGTTCATTGTCTCCCCATGGGGATAGTGTGAAGAATGCCTTCAAAAAAAAATAAAGTATGGTGCTTTTTAAAGTTGGGCTAGGAACATTTTCAGGGCATCCATACTTATTGTGCCTGTGGAGTGAGAGTGGATCGATCCCCCCTGGGTTTCTCTGCAGCTCTGTCATCTTCTATAGATAACCAGTCATTGATGCACATGTCCTAGTGAAGTGACGTCATTCTCTTTGGAGCCTGGAGTGTCTACAGTGAGGCCTGGCTGCATAAATTACACTCTTCTAGTTGGACAGCTATTTCCAGCTACTCCTGTGTCTTTCTGGGGCAGTACTTGACGCTTGTAGGCCAGTGCTGCTTATCATAACCTGTAATCACAGCTCTGCTTCATAGAAAACTCAACTTCTGCAACTTCTGCAAATCCTTCAGGGTCTCTTCCCCAGATTTTTTTTTTTTTTTGAACAAATGTTATTTTTCTTTTTAAAATGTAAAGTTTCACACTTTGGAAAATACCAGCCCTATCTTTGGTTGTGGCTGTTCTCCAGGAATGGACAGTTAAAAGAACTTACATCATGCCTATGTGGAAGTCTGCAGTGGCAAGTGTGGATGCTGCTCTTTGCCTGCCATATCAAAAGCGACTGATTTTATATCTAAAGAAAATCTTACATATACCTGGCCACTGTTCTTCTAGTGTCTAATATGTAATAGACTGAGTTGGGCCTCTCCTCCCCCTTGCATTAGGATCTCAACTATAGCCTGGTTTGGTCTTGAGCTTGAAATCTTTTTTTTGCCTTGGCCTTTTGAGTGCTGGGATTATGAGTGTGTACCACCATGCCTGGTGACTCATTTTTTGAAAATAATTGCTAGTCCTCTGTAACTGTGTGATCTAAATGGCAAAGGAGAAGGAGAGTTAAGAAGAAAATGATACAGAGTTTTAATTTGGTCTCAAATAAAATGTGAGAGAATATGTTCAGGAAAACTGAGTAGGTTTAGTATGTCCTACTTGGCACATTAAATTGGTACTCTGCACAGACTTCAGGTATGGGACTTGAGAGTGAAGTGAGGCTCAGCAGTTCTGATACCATCTGCCTATGAAGATAAAGCCTTCTTTCAGGGTTGAGCTTAGAGCAGGCAAGCTTGCTGAGCGCCTGAAGAGGGACCTAAGCAGAGTCTTGGGGTGCACTGTAAGAAGGATAGAAACTAGGGGCTACAGCAAAGAAGAGACAACTAGGCCACAGATCTAGGAGCACGTCATGGCAGGAGATGTTAGAGGAAGTAAAAGGTCTCATTTTGTAGCCCAAGCTTGTCTCAGAATCATCCCTCCTGTGCCCACCTTCAGGCACTAGATTTACAGGTATGCTCCACCACACACAGCTCTGTCACACACTTAACCTCAAAGACCAAGTTTAAGTTAATTTACTTATGCAGGAGAATAAGCTTAGGGGACATACACTTACATTTTTATCCTTCAGGGAACTTTCTGGAAATCACTGATTTATAGACCCAAAGGAGAGTTCTTAAGTTGCTAAAAGTAAGAAGGTTTATATATTATTTGTATTCACGTGGTCTTTATTCTATCCTTTGGACAGCTGAGACAGAAAAAGAGACAGCTGAGCACCTAGATTTGGCTGGTACATCTCGGTCAAAGGGAACCAGTCCATTCCCGATGTCTCCACCATCACCAGATTCCAGAAAGAAATCCAGAGGCATCATGAGACTCTTTGGGAAGTAAGTGGGAGGAAGGTCAGGTGGAGTACCTGACTCGTGTACTGTTCAAGTACAGAGGACAATGAGAAGTTTGGCTGGAAGTGGGCACCAAATCCCAAGGCTTTTTGGGAGGAAGACTGATATGGGATGCATATACTCATTGGGCCTTAGTTAATATTTAAATTCAAATATCTGGGCTATTGACATACAAAGACAAACCTTATGATTAACCACCAAGGCAGAAGCCTCCTTGGTCTAACGTACGGCCATGTGCATTGTGTCCTCAGACTTAGAAGAAGTCAGTCAACTACATTCAACCCAGATGACATGTCTGAACCTGAATTCAAAAGAGGAGGGACAAGGGCAACTGCAGGACCCAGGCTTGGTTGGTCTCGAGAGTTAGGACAGTCCAGCAGGTGAGTACACCTGTGATGCCACTACCACTCACCGTTCTGCCTGGGAAAAGTCAGTGGTTGATGAGAGTGTGGGTGACAGCTGTGCGAGCGAGCATACGAGGTGCCATGTGAGGCGTCAGGATGGTTCTTGGGCCGAATGTTTATGTAGGTATAATTATGTGGAGAGAGGCTTGGAAGGCATAGTCTTGTAAAGGTGGGGCAGCCTAGTGGTCATGAGATGGGTCTAAGGGCTGAGCATGTGGCTTACCAGCAGAGACCTTGTATGGCCAACATGGAGTCCTGACCCCAACTCCAGCACTGAGAAGTGGAAGGGAGAAGGTAAGAATTATGTTCTGGAGTCAGACTTCATGCTGTCTGGCTCTGTGTCCACCAGCCAGGTAACCTTGAGCTGTGGCTTCATGCTCTGATTCACTTCCTCTCACCACAGTGGGACCTAGCCTCTATCCCTAAAGATGGTTGTAAGAATTGAGTTTATATCTGTCAAATGTCTGTCTCATAACAACTGATCAATAGACATTAACAATTTGATAGAGCTTTTGAAAGTGCATAAAGCACATTATATCAGAATTCCTGAGCTTATCAAGACCATACATTGTTCCACCAATTGAATAAAAGCCTTGCCACACTAGTTGTGGGAAAAGCTGTATGTTTCACTCACTAGGACTCAAAGAACTTCCCTGTGCTTTATTAAAACATAGAACACTTTGGAGCTAAACATACTGACCTCCTGAGCATTGGGCGGGGTTGGCAAACATGCAGAGCAAGGTGTTGATGCAGGGCCTTTTAAAGAATAATCAGCTGGAAATGCAGACTCCCACACAGGCGGAGCCCTGGACACAGGCTTCATCAAGCAGTTCCCTTTGGCCTTCAAATAACAGACATTCTCACTTGCCATATGTCTTCTTAAGTACAATAAAGAACTCCCTTGTGCTATTAAAAAAAAGTTCTTGTCATACACACACATAATGTAAATTAATAATTTTTAAAAAATTTAGCCATGTCACTTTGAGTCTTTTTCAAGCAACAAAGCTGTGTAAGTCAAAGAAAACAGAAACTTCACTTGGAGTGTTCCTTCCTGTACTTAGCAGGAGCGTATTGCCTTCTCAGTGATTGGTTCTCTGCTCGTGAGGAACCATGATTCTACTGAAGTGAATTCATAGTGTACTTGGAATTTCTTTCAGTCTGGGAAGCCTGCTCTTTGGACAGATTTTTTGAATGTGGAAAATGTATCTTACATAGCTCATCTTTGTGTTTTTCTGTATAGTGTGTTCTCAGTAGCTCCTGTTGGTCCTTCAATTTCTTTTGAATTGAAAACAGGGATTTTAGAAACTATCTTTCCAACCTTGAATTGAAAAATTAGGTTTTCCTTGGTTAAGTGTTGCCAGGGAATTTCCATATCTATTGTATATGCAGTTGCTCAGTATTGACTATAAACTGCAGGACTGGCTTAGGGCTGCTTCTCATTTCCCATAGTGACCTGGATATGCCGTTTGCCAAATGGACCAAGGAGCAGGTGTGCAGCTGGCTGGCAGAGCAAGGCTTGGGGTCCTACCTGAGTTCTGGCAAGCACTGGATTATATCTGGCCAGACACTTTTGCAGGCTTCTCAGCAAGACCTAGAGAAGGTAACTGTTCCCGTTCTACCTGTATGTACTAGGAAAAAGGGAAGGGAACATGCATGGATAGCTGGAAATGTAGCTCAGGGGTGGGTAGTGCACTTGTCTGACATGTGTGAGACCCAAGGTTCAATCCCTAGCAACAGCTACCCCCAAACAGAGTATTGATGTAGGATCCTTTATTATTCTGAGACAGAGCAGTATGAATAGAACCCATTATGAAAAGCACTAGCTTATGTAATTATATAGGTATTATATAATTAATAGACTTCATAAAATGAATACAGCTCATATGTCTCAGTCATTTTGTAAACTTATATTGACTTACCTTTTCAATTCAACTTTACTTCACAAAAGAATATTTTATGTATTTTATGTTGCAATTAGCAAACACTGTACACAAAATAGAAGTCAAATCCCCATTATACATTCAACAGTTTCTTTCTTACAAATAAAATGAATCCCTAGGCAGTGTCTAACATTCCACTCAGTCCATTGTGGTAGACTTGGGCCTTTTCTTCAGCAATGCTGTATTGGCCTGAGGTTCATACTATAATTCAACAGAGAATGAGTTATTAGCCTGAGGTAGTGTTCTAACTTAATTCAAGGCTGGTCTTGAAGGGAAGCTTCATTGTGAGGGATTCTATAGTCTTATAGTGTTGGTGGATCTAGCCCTGATGGCTAGAATTACAAGGTTCTGTTTATTGTTTCAGGAGCTTGGCATCAAACATTCACTGCATCGCAAGAAGCTTCAGCTGGCCCTGCAGGCCCTAGGATCTGAAGAAGAAACCAACTATGGAAAGCTAGACTTCAATTGGGTCACTAGTAAGAGGCCTTTTTGCTTGAAGAAGAATATAAACATTGTCACAATTTCTCCTTAGCCACAGAAATAGGCATTTGGTAGCTTGGTAATGACACTGGCTTCTCTCCTTTAGGATGGCTGGATGATATTGGTCTCCCTCAGTACAAGACCCAGTTTGATGAAGGGCGGGTGGACGGTCGAATGCTGCACTACATGACTGTGGTTAGTAAGTCTCTGTTGGGGTGTTTCCTGCCAAGTGATGTTGTAGAATTCAGCAGTTGGTACAGCCCTGAGATAATCAGAAACTTAAGCTGGGCAAAACTATATTTAGCCTAAGCTATCTAGAGGACTGAGACAGTCAACAAGGTGAGCTCTGAAGTGTACACTGTAGATGTTTGCATTTTATGGTGTATGAATTCGGTGATCAAACTGCTACAAGATAGAAAGGGTTGAAGCCCTGCTCATTTCTGCATCACGTATTCCAGAGTTACGCAGCTCCACTTTGCCGTGGTATCCACAAGGGCTGGCCTCCTCCCCTGCCTCCCTTCCCATGGCTGTTCTCTGAAGTCCTCTTCTCATCAGTCCCGAGGGCAGGGGTGTCAGGGTAAAGGAGGAGGGAGGCTGGCCTTGCACTGCTCCCTTCTCTGCTGGAAGTTCCCAGGCGTCTAGCCCGTGACTGGGAAGGCCATTGCTTATGTACAACAGCAGGCGTCTAGCCCGTGACTGGGAAGGCCACTGCCTATGTACAACAGCAGGGAGATGGATACCAGGAGAACCTTGCTGTAGATCCCACAGTATGGTCAATGGTTTATAAAAGATGCTTTTATTTAAGGAGCATGTTGTCAGGTAGGGAGCCCCATAGGTGTTTTCTTTGTTAAGTAAGCGGAAAGTTTAACCTGATAATTCCATAAAAAAATTTTTTTTTCACTGTGAAAGGAATTTGGAGCTGAGTTCTTGGGATTTGTATTCTTTTATCATTGAGCCAAAGTACTTGCAAGCTTGGCGGGGACATCATGTAACCTTGCATGAGTGACCATAATGAGCTTGGCAAATTTTATAGCCACTGTCTATTTTAAGAACTGCATTTATGGATTCTAAGTAACCCTTTAATACCATTACATCTCCATTCTTAAGACTAAGAAACAAGGAGCTGAGAAGTTAGGAAATGTATCCAGGTGTCCATGGTTACTAAGTAGCAGGAAGTCATAGAGAATTTGAACCTAGGCTAGTTCCAGGTCCTTCTTTTCATAGCTCACTCTTCCACCTGGGACATAGACAGTGAGATTTGACCGGCCTCTGTCCATGCCCATGGGATAGTGGGTCAGATGACCCAAGGGAATGTGAACAAACTCAACTCAAAAACCACAGGAAGCACACGTAAGACCTTCGTGCCTGAAAGACATTGAGTGACCCTAGAAAGAGTGACCTGTGAGTCCTAAGTGGAAAGTCCCTGTTAGGATGAGGTTCCTTCCCTGGGTTGGCTCCAGGAACAGAAAAGGGTTTTATTAGGAAACTGGCAAAAACCAGGAAGTAAAACTCCAGTTTGGGAGCCAGTGAGATGGCTGGACAGATAAAAGTGCTTGCCATGCTAGCCTGACAGCATGAGTTCTGTCCCTGTGACCCATGCAAGTGGAAGGTGAGGACTGGGTCTACAGAGTTATCCTCTGACCTCCGTGTGTGTGTGTGTGTGTGTGTGTGTGTGTGTGTG
>JADRCD010217373.1:24325-41825 GCA_019843815.1 Montemys delectorum
TATACCAGCTGATCCCCAATGTTCTCACTGATCATATACCAGCTGATTCCCAATGTTCTCACTGATCATATACCAGCTGATTCCTGAAGAATACCAGAGTCCCATTTTTTTTCTCCACTGATGAATTTTTAACAGTGTTGATCATTCAGGCTAAATTGCACATGATTTATACTTCTTTGGTTCCCACAAAAATTGCTGAGCAGTTTAGAACTTAAACTTTAATCTTGACTCCATTTGCTTTATAATGAAGAATATTAGGGTGTTACCACATCAACTTGAAGCCTTCGGATGTACTTGTACCCCCATCAGAAAAGTTTTTATTAGAATGACTTTGGAAAAACAAAAAAACAAACAGAACCTTTGCATCTTCAGTTTCTTATTTTTTCTCTTTGCTAAACTCATCATTACGTTGAACTAAGGAGTCTGCCTAGCCATGTTGACTGTACCTTACACTCAGACTGCCAGCTCATGGGGCTTCATATTATTTCAATCAGGATCCAAATACTTTAAAGCTGCAGAAGATTTTCTAGTGGCTATCCTGTCCAATAGCATGTTGCTCATGTTTTCTGTCACACAGGCCCAAAAGCTTTTTGTATTGGAAATAGAAGGCTACGAAGCAGCTGTTTGGCGCCGTGTGTATATGCGTGTTTTTAGCAGTGTTGGAGACAGTCTACTTTTCATTCAGGGCTACTCAAAATGAGGCCATCTGTGTTCTGGACAGCAGCTTATACACTGGGGGACAGGTGGACAGGTCAGTTTATGGTGATAGATCTGATGATAGCCACTTCCAAATGTCAGCAGTATTCCTTCTTTATGCTTTGCAGGTTATAAAGCTGTTCATTGTGAACCTTGTAACACTACTGTTTATTTCTAATTAAATTATCAGATGCTAACTGATTTTTTCTTTGAATACTCCCATTCATGATTTCATGACAATATTGGCTTCTTCCTGTATTAGTTTAACACGAATAAATATCACCATTTGAAAAGCTCAATTTGTTATTAGATCCTGGTTGAAAATACCAGCAGACTGTTACAGATGCCAAATATTCTTTATTAAGGACAACGTAACAACTGATGATATGTGAAAGTTAAAAACTTTTGATTATATATTTTATTTACAAAAGTATTATGCAGAGTTTGCATTACCTTATGAGAGGAAATAAAGTCAATTGACAATTGCCTTTTGTTTTTGTCATTAATGTTTCTTTGTTCAGAAAAACAAAGTCTTTGTTTCTGGTGGAAACAGTAACCGATTCTTGTATGTTAACTTGCACATTTGATTGAGTTTGTTTGAATCAGACAAATTGAGATCTCTGCTTAAGAAGTAGGTATAACAGGAAATGCCAGCATCCCACCTGGGGAAGGAAGGGTCAGAACAGACGAATAAAGAAAAGGAAACAGAAGAGACACAAGCTTGGAAACATTGGTTGGAGAATGTAGGACTCTAACTCATACCTTCACATGTTGGTTTTATTCTGACTAGTTTTTTGAAATAGGAGTCACATCCAGGAAGAGTTTACCAAGCATCAAATGCAGCCTGTGCGTAACCTGGAGTATGTAACCTGGAGAACAGGTGTTTTGTGTGAAATTGTCATCTGTCACATGGAAGGCATCAGGAATCTCTGTGAGCACAACACACCCAGTTGACAAACATGGGGCCCTCCCTCACATGTTTACCTAGCCTCGGTCTATATGGTTAGCCACACCAAGGAAGCTGTAGCATTAGGAAGCTGGTGGTGGCTTTAACAGATGTGGCTGTGGCTTCGCTGAAGAAAATCTCTGAGAAAGAGGCAGTTCCTGGTGACATTCACATGCTGGATAGCTAGGAGCAGCATTTACTGGGTGTGAGAAAATGGGGCAGAAGGCCTCACAGCAGGTAGCTCCGAAGAACAGCCAGGAGGTTCTCGTCATGTGTGAGGTGGTCAGTGCAGCTATTTCCCATGCAGCGCAGAAGCTGAAAGAATATGTCGGGTTTAAGTATCCGCTGAGCAGACTCTGCCTCGCAGCAAGTTCACTGACTGAGATCTTCCTCGTTCACTTCATTTCGTTCTGCCAGGAAAGGGGAGCAGATGAGTGGCTCACCACCACCAAGATGACCAGGCACCAGGCCTGGCTGTTTGGAGCAGACTGGATTTGGACCTTCTGGGGACCTGATAAGCAAATCCGGCTTCAGGTGGCAGTGCAGACCATGAGGATGGCTTCTCTCCCTCTGACAGACCCAAACTCCTGTGAGTCAAGGGGAGAGGAGTCTTGGAAAAAAGGCAGATTTGACAAGCTGGAAGAGTTCTGTAACTTGGTAGGAGAGGACTGTCTAGGTCTGTTTATCATCTTCGGTGTGCCTAGAGAACCAAAAGCCATCAGAGGCGTTGTCCTGGAGAGTGTCAGAAATGGGATGGTGGAGAGTCAACTGCCAGGACGCAAGGCTGTGGAGCAGTTTGTGCTGGAAACAGAGGATTGTGTCTCCATCAAAGAGCTACTGGGGAGCTGTCTGAGTAAAAGAGATGGGCTGAGTGACATGGGCAAAGTTTATATCCACATCCTCTAAACTGGTCATGTTGTGACTAGCTTGTGAGACAGAACAGAAGGACAATCCCTAGCACAGGGTTATCCATTTCCTACATTGACTGAAAGTGATCACCTGGGTCAAAACTAGCTAGTGTCATAATTTTGGAAAGGAAAAGAAAACCTGGCTTTGTCTTGGGAAAATTTAATTTGGACTTTGTTTATTTAAAACTATAAGTTGGGAGAGAAAATGATAAATTATACATAAATTTTTATTTGGAAAAAAAGTTGTCTTTGAACTCATCTCATAATCACAAGCATAAAATGTTACTGCTGTTGTAGGGAGAGCCAACTGTTCATCAGGTGTGGTGGGGATGCCAGTTTTGGTTCAGGACTCCTAAAGAAAACTTCCCACTGCTGGCCCTCTGAGCCCTACCTCCACAATTGCTCCTTCCCAGCAACTCCGCACATAAAGGACTTTCAAAGAATTTAATGTAGGGTTCAACTAGGTGTTAGATTTACCACAAGTTACTGAGTCATCTGTGAAAGAATTCCTTGTTGCAATATGTATACTCACAGTAGGGAATATATTTTCACACAACAGTCATTTTCTAAAATAATCTTCCTGGGATTTAACAATATAAAGAGCAATTGCCATTATTTATTGACCTCTTGTTGGGCCCAGTGCTTTAAATATATTATTATAATTTGGACATAAGGCTCTATTAAGAAGTAGGTATTTGCTGCAGTTTGTCTACAATGTGTGTAATTCCTAAGTCATGAGCTGTTAACAAAAATCCAAGTCTCCACTTACGGTTCCAACTCTTCCAGCAATACATAAAGTGACTTGACTCTTATGCACCACACATGCTATGGTCACAAAGATGTTCACCTGTGAGGAAGCTGGTTGTTGTCTTTGCCTCACTCCTCTTCTCACTCTGCGCTGCCCTTCTTAGCCTGTTCCCTAGTGTGTAACCCTTGCTGAAACATGGGCCATGCTGATGTGCTGGTGCAGTGCTGTAATCCCAGCCCTGGGAAAGGCTGAGGTAGAATGGCTGTGAATTTGAGGTCCAACCTGGGTTACCTGGTAAGCTCTGGGTTAACAAGAGCTATCCAGTGAAACTTGTCTTCAAACAACATGGATCGAGTCTCTACATACCTACGCTCCAGATGCATTCTTTTTTTTTTTTTTTTTTTTTTTTTTTCATTCTGACAGGGCTTCCCATGGCCTTAGTCCTCTCTGTGTTTGGGAATCTAGGACTCCTGCAAGGCTGGATGACATCATAGGCAAGACAGTAGCAAGTAGCACACTGGATGGCCGTTTAAAGTAAGCAGTACATTTGATGTTCTGTGTCAGTGGAAATTTTTCTGTTCTACATCATGTATTTGGAAAGGCTCATTGCAGGTCACTGAGTCTATACAGGACCGCTGACAGTCACAGTTGTTGAGGAAGGGATGAGATCAAACCTGAAACCAATGTTTCCCCATTTCCACTCACTTATCCCAGAGCTGGTTTTTCTCCGATTGCACATTCTTCCCTCTATTGATTCCAGCCCTTCCAACCTATTCTGGGGCTCAGGCATCTAGTTACAAATACCTAGTGGGCTACCAATAGTGCCTATATAATTGGCTCTCCTCTGTGACTTCTGACCTTTCCAGGCCATTGTCCCTTCCCTGGGTACTGTGGTGATCCCTTTTGCTTTGTCTCACCCCTGTCCTATTGTATAAATACTTTTTCTTCAGCTAACCCTCTGGGATGTGCCATTTGATTTTTTTCTAGATTCCTAATGCATCTTAGTTTTTCCATTCAAAGGTTAAGGATAAGGGAATAGGAAAAGTGTGGTTCATACCTACACTCTGGAGGCAGGAGAATTCCTATAAATTCATATCCAGCCTGGGATACAGTCTCAAAAAGAAACAAAAAGATGGCAATACCCATCTTGTAGTGCTGCTGTTGGTTATCTGAAATCCAGTCTTCAGTGTTTAGCACTTATTCAAGTCCACTGCGTCCCTCCCTACTCAGCACACATGATGTTCAGAGAACAGAGATAGATTTTACTTCAGTATGGGCAGAGCCTAAAGAAAGAGCCTTCTCCGGTCTTCTGTCCACTGATCCTTGAGTTCAAATGTGAATACACCTTCCAAGTTTAAGTAACAACAGCTCCCAAACCTCCTGTTAAGAGTGGTCGCACAGACAAGTCCTGGAGAAAGCAGGGGAAGAATTTCTGTAATCCCTATGGCATCTCCTTGCTTCAAGAAAAAATTGAGTACACAACCTCCTCTGCCTTGCTTTTCCATCTTTGAAACATGTGTTCAGCCTGAAGCTCTCTCATTAAGGAACTTAGAATAAGGAAGAGTGAGAAGACAGTCCTATCCTGAAAACTGGCATGAGATGCAGTGTTTAATATAGCAGTAAATGAGTATCTATATACACCAGTACTTATCAATTTAACTTTAAACAAAGTAAGATAGGGCTGAGGATATGGCTCGGTGGTAGAGTGCTTGCCTAACATCTGTACAAGGCGTTCATCCACTAATACTGCAAAATATGAACATTAAAGGATACAGAATACCAACAAAGTAAGATAGGGCTGAGGATATGGCTCAGTGGTAGAGTGCTTGCCTAACATCTGTACAAGGCGTTCATCCACTAATACTGCAAAATATGAACATTAAAGGATATGGAATACCAATAGAGACCTCCATTTCCCCTCTCAGATTGCACAGTATTTGTGATGGTTAGTCACAAATTATTAACTTAGCTGGATTTTAAAATTGCTAAGAAAATACATCTCTAGATGTGATTGCGAGTTTGCAAGATCCATGGTGAATATGGGCAGCACCATCCTATGGGCTGGGGCCTTAGACTGAATAAAGAGAGAGTGAGCTGAGCACCAGCATCCACGACTGCTTTCTGACTGTGGAGCCTGCTCATCGCCAGCCTCAAGATCTACTGCCATGACGCACTGTTCCCTCAGACCGAGCTAAGATAAGCCCCTTTATTCTTGAAGTCCTTCAGCCAAGCATTTTGTCACGCCACTGAGGAGAGAAACTATTGCAGTGTTTAGTGGGATAAGATATACAGCAGCTGCTGCCTTGCATCCAATGAGCATGTTTTTTTAAAAAGGTTTAGTGTAAATTGATAGGCTTGTTCACAGATTGTTGCTGAATGGCTATTGGACGAAGGCCTGTTTTATGCCCTGTCGACCCAAGTATGCAAAGAATGAAGTCCCCATTCTTGGGATTTTTCTGTCTTATGGTGGATGGCATAATAAATATATGTATGCATCTATTCAATGCATCTTTAGATGCTTCCAGGGATTCTATAAAGAGAAGGTAAGAAGGCCAGTGAGATGGCTCAGTTGGTACTGGGTTATTTTTGAGGCAGGATCTCAGTACATAACGTGTAGTCTAGTAGGGCGTTGAACATGCAATCTTTCTGCCTCAACCTCTGAAATTCCGGATGTCCTTTCTCCCCAAACAAACAAGCAAAATGAAACAATGGTAGAGGCACTTGCTTCCAAGCCTGACAATCTGGATAACTTTCTTAATTAAAAAAAATATATAAACAAATTAAACACAAAGCTAAAAAAAATTAATGCTCAAAGACACCTAGATTAATTGGCTAACACCTCAGAGTGAGGCCACGATTTTTTTAAAGCTCTTGAGGTAGTTTTATTTAGTGTTTAGTCAAGGTTGAGACCCATATTTTCTTTTCTTTTCTTTTTTTTCCTTTTTAAGACAATCACTGGGTAACTTGTAACTTACTACATAGACCAGGCTGGCCTCCAACACACAGAAAACCACCGGCCTATGCCTTTTGCGTTAAAGGTGTGTTAAAGGCTCTCAATGGAGAGCCTCTTTTTTTCTTTTAAAGATTATTTATTTATTTATTATGTATGGGCATTTTGCACCTCATGTATGCCTGATATTTGTGGAAGCCAGAAGAAGGTATTGTAACTGACATTACAGATGGTTGTGAGCCACCATATGGATGCTGGGATTTGAACTAGGATCCTCTAGAAGAGCATTCACTGCTTAACTGTTAACCCTGAGCCACCTCTCCAGTCTTCCCTCCCTGATACATATCCATGTTCTTGACTCCATCTCATGATGTAACCAGTGCCGTTCTGGTTGCTGAAGAGGCTGCATACTCCCTCCCTGCCTTTCCAGCTGGAAATTGTATAGTTTAGAAACTTCTACTGGCAATCCAACACACGCTTTGTACTGTGAGCCATCTCTGTGTGCATACCATAGGACTGTGCACGTGACTGCAGGTGCCCACGAAAGCCAGATCCTCTGAAGCAAGAGTTACTTGAGGTTATGAGCCTTTCTGCATTGGTCTTAGGAATCCGGTTCTGGTCCACTGCAAAAACAATACATGAAAAGACAAGGTCAAAATTTAAACTCAAAGCAATCTAGTTCAAAAGGTCATTTGAACAAACAAACAACCTGGTGAGGGGTAGAGCCACGCAGTGCCCTCGTGTTGTCCCCGCCTCCAATGTCTTTGCCTTTGGTGCCGGTTACTTCCTCTGTTGGATTGCAGTCCTTTAAGAAGTGTAAAGGCTGCTGGAATGGTAATGCCTTATCACTGGAGTTGAACCCTCAGAACCTAGGTGGTGATGGAAGAGAACTAAAGAACTAATTCCCTTAAACTGTTCTCTTACTACTGCACACACACACACACACACACACACACACACACAGAGTAATTTTAAAAATATATGTAGTGTAAAGCTAGGTGTTATGTTCCATTCCAGCAATTGGGAGACTGGAGCAGTATGACTGAAAAGAAAGAGAAAGGACGGAAGGAGAAGAAAGGAAGAAAATGGAAGAAAGAAAAAAAAAATGGGCTGAAGAGGTGGAGATGTGGTGCATCGATTAAGCAGGGACTACTCTTCCAAGGGACCAAGGTTCGGTTTCCAGCACCCACAAGGAAGCTCACAACTTCCCTAACTCCATGTCCTCTGCTGGCCGCAGCGGGCAATGCAGGTACAAGATGTGCTGAGCCAATATACATAAATAAAAGGGAAAGAAGAAAAACGTCTTAGAGCGAGCGAGCGAGCGAGCGACCAACCAACCAACCAACGAAACAAAGAAACAAAGAAACTAACCAACCCAGAACAGCAGACGCAACTGTGAGACATCTAGGTCTCATTCCACACTAGCCAACCCGGAGCCACAGCCCCGCCATCCCTTTGCCCAGTGCACTTCCGTTCCCAGGTTACACACTTCCGGTCCCGCCTCCCCTCGGCGGAGCTTGTCCGCTCCGGCTCGCCGTCCTTCATCATGGCAGCCGCTGCGCTGCAGCTGAGGCAGGCCCTGTACCCGGGAGCGCGCGGCCTGCGCACCTTCTCCTCAGTCGCCAGGCCCGCGGCTCAGAGAGCCGGCCCGCGTGAGTGTGGGTGCGCCGCCGCGGGCTGGGGGGTGAAGGGAGGCCGCGCACTCCGTGACCTTCTTGTGTTTCTCTGGAGGTCGTCCCGCATGTCCGCGAGTGCATTGGCTGAGTCCGGCCCACCGCAGGGGATCGGGGCACGCCGTGGTGTGAGAAGCAGTGCAGGCGTGGGGCTGGAGTGAATTCAGCGACGGGAGCTGCGTGCAAGAGTGGGCATCGGGAAAGGCCGGGCCGGGAGCGGGCACCTGCCGCCACCGGGGCCTTCCCCCGCCGCCTCTCCTGCAGGGCCGGCTTCATCCCTCTGCCTTGCACTCCTGCAGACCTTCTCACAGCACACCGTGCCTTTTTACTCCCTTGTTGAAAATCCACAAATGGTTTTCGGGTAAATTATAGATTGCTTAATACATCATAGTGGCTCGTCATAGTCCTAAGATGTGTCCATCTCCAAATTTTCGGTCTTTTATTCTCTTACGTAGAAGTGTGTTAGGCAGAGTTGCAGAGGCTGGCAATCTATGAACGTTTTGAACTAGTGCGTAAACACAGGTAAACAGTAACAATAAAACTTATTATCACGAAGAAAAAGAAAGTAGAGTATTGAAAACGTTATGCTGTCGAAGAAGTGGCTATAAGGTAGGATGAAATAGTGAGGAGAGACCTCTCAGAGCCAAAGATGTTTGAGCAGTCACGACGATTTGAGAGAAGAGCGCTGTTCTCAAAGAGGTTAAGTATGACCAAGGAAAAGAAAGAGGGACACCCGGGCCAGAGCTGTTCAATTAAGGGTAGAGTGGCAATCCAAGATGTCAGAGTAGTGGGCTGAGCTTTGAGGGTTTGGGGACATTTGGTTTTGCTTTGAGCTTGGATTGTGTTAGAAGTAGAGGATCACACTAGAATAAAGGAGTGACATATGATTTCTACTTGTGAAGGATCACTGGCATCTCTGTGGTGACTCACTTCAGCAGGGTAAGACTGCAAGACCTGTTTGGAGGCTGTTGGTTTTCCAAGCGAGAGCATGGTAACAGTGCAGAAGGTGATTGGGCTCATACGATGTAATTTGAGGATAAAGCCAAATAGGATTTACTGATGGATTTGATGTGGGTCTTGAGGATAAATCCTTTCCTGAGCCATTGGATGAGTGTTAGTACTGCTTACAGAGATTAGAAACCCTTTGCCAAGCCTGTCTTGTAGAAGCACATTAAATATGGTGACCCTCTTCAGTTGTCTGTCCTTTTTTCAATATTAGCCACACTGAGTGTGAGTTTGTTTACTTGTTTCTATTACTTTCTGTGCTCTCTCTAATCTATAAGGTCAGATAAGAGAGGCATTTGATGATGTGAGCTAAATGCAGCTATGGGACTATGAATGAGAGCCAGGGACAATCAAGGGCATCCACCACAGCCCCACAGTGGCCCACCCTATCCACCTGGACAGTGCACAGCTCTCACAGAAGTTTATCAGTGACTACCTCTGGAGCCTGGTGGACACCGCTTGGTAGCCAGAGCCTTGACCTCATATCTTGCATAGAATTGAGGTTGAGGGGGCCAATGAGGGGATCATTCTAAAATTAAATATCTATATATATGTGAGTTCATTGACTTATCTACTTGCTTTAATTACATTAAAAAATCATTATTTTTACTGAAAAAAAAGGGTTGGTGAGATGGCTCAGCTGGTAAGAACACTGACTGCTCTCCTGAAGGTCATCAGTTCAAATCCCAGCAACCACATGGTGGCTTACAACCACCCGTAATGAGATCTGATGTCCACTTCTGGTGCGTCTTTAATAAATAAATCTTTTTTTTTTTTTTTAAAAAAATGCAGTTTAATCAGAGTGCCATTTTTTTGTTGTTGAAACGATTTTAATTATTGGAATGCACAAATTTTTAATATGCAAATAGTTTTAAAACCTGAAAAAAATGCCAGGTGCATTATTCACTGTAGGAATAATGCTGCTCAGTGGCAAGTGTCTCCTTGTGCTGTGAGGGCTTAGTCTGAAGTTGCAGGCATCCCTGGTCTGCATCGCTGAAGATGGGATGGTGCCCATTTCTTTGTGGATTCAGTCCAAAAATGAATAGTACCCTAACAAGCCCATAGATTGTCCCACCATAGATTGCTCCTTTAGTGGAGTCTCTGCTTCCTTAAATGCACTTCCAGAACTCTTCTTCACCTTCCGGCCAAGGACATCATCTCTTCAGCATTTAGAATACTCAGACTTCCATCATTGAAAGAGGAATTCCTCTTAGAAATTCAAGCAAGCAAACCCCACGTGCCCCAAGTTCACTGTAGGACCCATGCAAAGCTCAGGTACCAAGTATCTGAGGTTCCTGGAATTCTCCCGTCACCCACTAGGGCTGCCTCTCTTCTCACACTCTAGAGTTTGTTATGAAGTCCCTGCTTTAACCTGATTTGAGGTTTTCTTAATGAAAACATTCAACAAGGAGAGCAGAATGTATAATCAGTATCATAGTCTAGCAGCAGGTAAGAGCACCGACTGCTCTTCTGAAGGTTGTGAGTTCAAATCCCAGCAACCATAGGTGGCTCACAACCACCCATAAATGAAATCTGACACCCTCTTCTGTGTACTCATTTATAATAATAAATAAATCTTTTTTTAAAAAAAGTATTTTTCTAAAACCCATAGAATGAAACATTACTAAGTTGTAAAAGTATGGACCCCTTCGTGAATCTGCCTGTCATCCTTATGCAGGACCATTCTAATCTCTGCCTTGATCCAGTTTTGGCATATGGACTGCCACAGAGTTCCATAACTACCTTTCATTTGCCCTCAGTCTTTAGCTTAAAGTATGTGTCCTCTAGGAGATATTGCCTACTTCTTATTCAGTGTTCTCCAGAGACAATCACACACCTATGGAGTGGAGGGGTGGGTGTTGGGTATTACTGTGACAGATTTGACCACATTTTAGGGAGGATTGTGGAAGGACTTTGGATCTTTGGCACAGAAGAGTGATTGAGTGTTAAGAGCTCAGTAAGCTATCTTGTCAGAGCTTTGAAGATAAGAATGTTGAGAACAGCGCAGAGACAGAAGCCTGGCTATGAAGTTTCCAAGGGAAGCAGAGATTCTAACTGGGCCATTTGTGTCAAGAATCTGTGGTTCTGGTCAGCTGGAGCTGAAGAATCAGCTGTGATTAACAAGAGACAAGAACCACTAAAGTAAAACCTTTGTTTTACTGGGACAGTTGTTGCTGGAGCTGGGAAATTAGCTATGATTTGCCTCAGCATCACTGAGGCAAAATCTTCTGAGAAGTGTTTCTAAGAATTATCACAGAGGCTGGGTGGTGGTGGCGCACGCCTTTAATCCTAGCACTTGAGAGGCAGAGGCAGGCGGATTTCTGAGTTCAAGGACAGCCAGGGCTACTCAGAGAAACCCAGTCTTGAAAAACCAAAAAAAAAAAAAAAAAAAAATCATCACAGAGATGTTGTGTTCCAGAGGTGGCCAAAGTTGTACTTGACCTGAGCAGCTGAACTTGACAGTATAAGGTGCTTATGGATTGCAGCTGAGGCTTAGGACTAGGAGAGGCCAAGAGAGGCCATTGAAGGTACAGCTGGAATAGCATAGAAAACACCAGGATTTAAGGGGTCATGGAGAAAAGTTGAGGTTTTACAACATGAGGATAGCCCAGAGGCTATTGGTCAAAGTACAACCCAGTTGCAGCAGAAGACCCTAGGTATTTTGGAGACGCAAGTACCGTAGGATGAGCACTTGTCAAGTGGAGCCGGCCTGAACATAGAAGACAGCCTGTGTGTGTTGCAGAGGGTGGAGCCAGAGAAGTGACTCAGCCTTTTAAAGCAACCCAGAAGATCATGACTGGATCCCAGATAATTGAATGTTGCACTGTATATACTTTTGAAGTTTGGTTTTGCTTTGTTCAGATTGTGACTGTGCCCGGGTTCTTCCCTCTTGAAGTAAGAAAGTGATTAACTTTGATTTAACAAGAGCCCACATCTAAGGGACAATAAAGAGATTTTAGATTTTAAAAGAAACTTTGGATTTTCAAAAAGACTGAATTTTAAAGTATTTGTTTGTAAAGACTGTGGGACTTTTAAAGTTTGTCAAATGTTTTATATTATGATTTTGATGTTAATGTGTGGTCTTGGGCTTTAACAAAAAGGAAAGGTTATAGTTTAATAGTGACATGTTTGTGTGTTAAGTTGACAAGGGGTGAATTGTCCTGGTTAGTTTTATATCAGCTTGACACAAGGTAGAGTCATCTCAAATGGGAGAACCTCAGTTGAGAAAATGTCTCCATAAGTTCCAGCTATAGGGCATTTTCTTAATTAGTGATTGATGGGGAAGTCCAGCTCATTGTGGTGTCTTGGGCTAGTAGTCCTGGGTTCTATAAGAAAGCAGGCTGAACAAGCCAGTAAGCAGCTCTCCTCCAAGGCTTCGGCATCAGCTTCTGCCTCTAGCTTCCTGCCTTGTTTCAGTTCCTGTTGTGGCTTCATTCATTGATGGACTATGATATGGAAGTGTAAGCCAAATCAACTGTCTTTTCAAGTCGCTTCTTGGTCATGGCGTTTCATTGCAGCAATAGAAACCCTAACCAGGACAGGTAATGAACTGGAAAGGTTCCCTAGGAAACTTGATTCTCATGGTTAGGGAGGTGGAGTCCTCCCATGACAGACCCCCTGCAGGCTAGCAACACAGGGGTTCCCTAGGAAACGTGATTCTCGGCTAGGGAGATGGAGACATCCCATGACAGACCCCCTGCAGGCTAGCAACACAGTGTGGGCCTTGGGGCCAGGCCATCTGCAGGGTATATATTGCAGCAACAATACTGAGAGCAAAAACTGTATTGTACTCATTACTGTGTTCCTGGTTTGTGATGAATAGTAGCCCTCAATTTTTGAAAGGATGAGCATTGTGGGATGAATAGAAATATATCAGATGAAGAAACAGAGTAGGGACAGGGAAGGAGAAGAAGCAGGATCATGGGAAATGTGTTTCAGGCAGAGAACAAAGTTTAGCCTTGGAGACAGGACTGGGGACGTGGCCTGGTACTGAAAGCTCCTTGCAGCTGTGGAGCTCTTAAGGTAAGGCTGGAGACAGTGGACCAAAACATGAGGAGTCTTGCAGGCTATGCTGCAGTCACCTTATCTTGTCCTTTGATTTTCTTGACCAAAAGTGGCCTCTGAAAAAGACAGTAATCCTTGTGTCTGTCATAGTGATCAGGAGTAGTCTAGGCTAGCCTATGGAGAAGTACTTAGTAAGTATTGCTATTTCTACAGCAAAGCATTTGTTTAACTATGGTAAAAGTACTTTTGGTATGTAAAGACTCTGCCCACTTCTACAGTCCTGTGACGTAAATATTCTGTTCATGAGTTTTGTTGTTGGTAATTTTTCTCATTGAACATTTCAAATCAGCTATCTTTAAAGATTCAGAATACTTTCACTAGGCATTTTGTCCGAACATGAACTTACTGTACTATAAAGTTTAGAATTAGTGAAAATATTTTCTTAGCTGGGAATGGATGTTGCACACCTGTAATTGCACTTGGTAGACTGAGGCAGGAGGATTGCAGCAAGTTAAGGGCCAGTCTGGGCTACAGTGTCAGGATCCCATAGAAGGAAGGGTGCATTCTTTAGATGATGACTTCACTATATCATACTTGCCATGGAGTTTCTTTATCCCCAGTATTCAAAACTTGGAGAAAGCAGGTCATTGTTCCATTTTCATGTTACTAAATACCTTAAGTCATGTTAGAACTGTAAGCCAGTGATTTTGAACAATGGTTCATTATAAATTCTTATCTTTTAGGTACGGTATCCAGAAGTGAAAGGCCAATGAGAAGAAAGGTACACGTGAATTTATTTTATTCTGCTTTATTCTAATGATTTGTAAAGCCCTAAGGTGAGGTGGAGGGTGCCCCTACAAGGAGGCTTCACAAGGTCTCTGGACACCTCCCAGACCTTGCTAGGACTTAGTGTTCAAATCATCAGCTCTAGGAAGTAGACTCACTCAGACACCAGAAAGCTGTGCACCCAGAACACAGACTGTTTGACGGTGTTTTCAGCGGTCAGCATGAATCCCACCAGTTTTTCTGCTCTGGCCTTGTTAGGAGCTCAGGGCAGTGGATGAGTATGGAGGCCCAGGCCCAGACCGTGGTCACCCAGGGCAGTCATTTTCAGAGGAATATTTCCCACTTTGGGACATGTACCACCCTGGTGTTGAAATTTAGATGGCATGACTAAATTTTGCCAGCCTAAACCCCACTTTTTTTTTAACTTTTATTGCATTTTGATGAAAAAAGTTACATGATTTCAATTTATCTGAATTTGTTAACATTTAAAAACATATTTTAAGTAAATAGAATTAAATCACATTCTTGTTTCCCTTTTGTACCCCTACTCCTCCCAGAGACTCCCCTTCAATACCTACAATATCTTTTTGTCACATTCCTTAAAATTTATAAAATATTTTAACAATACAAATAAGTATTATAAAAGTTGTTTGATATAAAACAACAATCAATTTAACAGTCTTATGTAGATGCTCATCTACAGCAATAGTGAAAATACATTGTTCTCAATATAAATTTTAAATAACTCCAAACTTATTAACTCTATACTTCAAAATAATACATCACTACTGGTATTTTCCTAAATGAACATAAATATATATAAAGTCTTTTTGTTTGTTTTGTATTTAGTAGAGTTTAAAATCTTGGCTCTTACTGTGGTACAAGCCCAAAATAAGAACAATTTTTAGACATTGGATTTCATTGTAATAAAGCTATACTTCAATGATCCTCACATCACCAAAGGATTTTACCTCCATCGTAGCTAAGCTGAGAGTTGATAGTTCTGCTGCACCAAGAAATGAATTGTAGGCTTGATTTTTGGATACAGACTTCCTGCTATGGTCAAAGCTATTTGACTTGAGTGAGTGACTTTATTCTCAGCCCACAGAGAACAGGTTACATTGATTTAAGAAATGATGTAGGTATTAAGATGATCTATCCATAAAGTCATTCACCAACTGTTTCAATGAACAGTGGTTCTGCTTGGAGGCTAAACCCCACTTTTACAAAGTATTTGCCTTTATTTATTCATGTGTATTTGTGTATGCATAAGTTTATGTGTACTACATGCATGCATGCATGTCAGGTGCCTGTGCAGGCCAGAAGAGGACATCAGACTCCCTGAAACTGGAATTACAAGTAGTTTTGATGTGGGTGATAGGGACCAAACTTGGGTCTTTTGCAAGAATAGCAAGTGCTCTCAACCACTGAGCCATGCTTACCCTAGATCCTACCTTTTGTATGGGGGCCATCCTTTTTTGTTTTTTTTGAGACAAAGTTTCTCTGTATATCCCTGGCTGGGGGTGGGAGTGGCGGGGTCAGCCTTTAAAATACACATGTGTGTTAGTTTGATTGGCTAAGCTGTCAAGTCATTTATCTCTGGGCCTAGGAGAGATTGTGCTTTTTAAAACCTGTTTAACATTCATTAATTTATCTCAAATGCTTACTCTTTATTTTTTTAAAAAATTAAACTACATGCATTTATTTATGTGTGAGGGTATGTGTTGTGTTTGTGAATGTGTGTGCACATTTGCACACTGTGGCAAATTTGTGGAGGTCAGAGAACAACTTTGAGGAGTCAGTGCTGCTGTGTGGGTCTCAGGGATTGAACTCGGGCTGTTGGGCTTGCTGGCATGCACCTTTCCCTGCCGAGCCATCTCACTGACCCATAAGTGTTTACACTTCCTTATTCTCAAGTTCCGCCCCACTACCCAGCCCTACTGCCAAGCCTTCCTCCTTTTGAGGTGGAGACTCCTATAGCCCATGATGGCCTCAAATTTGCTCTGTAAGAAGTATGACCTAGAACTTTAAAAAACATGTTTAAAGATTTATTCATTTTTATTTTATGTATATGAGCGTTTTACCTATATGTGTTTATGTGCACTATATATGTGCCTAGTGTCCAGGGAAGCTATAAGAGGATATCAGATTGCCTGAACTTGGAGTTACACACAGTTGTGAGCCACCATGTGGGTCGTGGGAACTGAACCTGAGTTCTCTTTGAGAGCAGCAAGTGCTCTTAACTGTTGAGCCATTTCTCCAGCCCTGACTTAGAATTTCTGACCACTTCCCAGGAGCTCACATTATATATGTGCACCACCATACCTAGTTGCTGGGGTCTAAGCAACACCATACCAACCAACCCACATCCCTAGCCCTGTCTCCAAGTTCTTAACATTTCCTCGTGTTTGATTGACATTGTGGATGTAAGTTTAAAACTTCATAAATTAATTAATCCTTATGAAGGAACTGTGACATTAAAGGAAATCTTTTCATCATTTGAAGCAGCTGTGCAGATATTTATGCTGAGTTAGTGTCTAGTACTCAACAGATTACCATGTGTGCACAGCAAGGACCTTTCTCAGTGTCTCACAGTCTTTGAAATCTGGTTTTGTATAGGATAGTTCAAAAGTTGTGTATCTTAATTACAGATTTTGTTGTAAAATTAATGAATATGTTTATGTTTGAAGATTTTAAGTATGTTATGTTTCTTAGGCACTGCCTCCTAGGACGGAGAAGATGGATACCGACCAGGACTGGCCCAGTGTTTACCCTACTGCTGCACCGTTTAAACCCTCAGCTGTTCCTCTACCTGTTCGAATGGGATATCCAGTAAAGAAGGGTGTGCCCCTGGCAAAGGAGGGGAATCTGGAGCTTTTAAAGGTAAGTGGTGGGCTCAGGGCTCAGCCAGCAACTCAGGGGTGCTTATCCCTGGCCCACCCCACCTCTTGTGTGATGCATCCAGTAAAGAGAGCAGCATGCATCCAGTAAAGAGAGCAGCATGATCTCTATTTCAGATAATGATAGATTTTGTTCATGGTAAAGAAGACTTAGAGTCCTAGGCATTTAATAATGATGGGTCAATCCTGTGGCTTCTTGGTGGCCTTTTCTGTTGTCGTTCAAGTGTTACTAAGGAGGGGAAGATAAAAACTCTGACTTTGAAAATCTGAAAGCGCAGGTTCCACACTGATTGATTGAGACAGTCATACCCAGAGTGGCCTTGAACTCAGTATCTCTCTTCTGCTTCTGCGTCCCCCTCCCCAGGTGCCAGAATTTTAAAAACTTTGCTAAAAGAAAGGAGGAGCAGAACTGGGTGAGGGGTATCCTACACAGTGGAGTCAATGTGATTTGCCAGGGAGAGCTTTCCAGAGACAAGAAAGCAAACTCTGATAGAAGCAGGTCTTCAGATGAGGAAACCCTAGTGTAAAGATGTCTGTCCCTGAGGCAATGGCACTGAGCATGCTCACAGTCTCAGCAGCATCAGGTATTATTTTTCCCTTTTGTGGTCCCAAGCCTTACATTTTTGTGTTTCAAAATAAGAATAATAGCAAAAAAAGCCACCCATCCCATAATGCCAATGTTTTGTTCCTTTTTTCCACTGGATTTTAAGTAAATCTTTTCTGATCAATATTCAAGATTCATGGCATAGTTTTTAGAGTAGCTTTCTGCTCTTTTATTTTTCTTTACAAATGAGTATAAGATAAATTGCTTTTTGCATGCTTGACATTATTATATAAAGTATGCCGGTAGGGACTGGAGAGGTAGATCAGCAGTTAGGAGCAC
>JADRCD010217373.1:46133-53633 GCA_019843815.1 Montemys delectorum
TGTGTGTGTCTGTGTGTGTCTGTGTGTGTGTCTGTGTGTGTCTGTGTGTGTGTGTCTGTGTGTCTGTGTGTGTGTGTCTGTGTGTGTGTGTCTGTGTGTGTGTGTCTGTGTGTGTCTGTGTGTGTGTCTGTGTGTGTATGTGTCTGTGTGTGTCTGTGTGTGTGTGCCTGTGTGTGTGTGTGTGTGTGTGTCTGTGTGTGTGTGTGTGTCTGTGTGTGTGTGTGTCTGTGTGTGTCTGTGTGTGTGTGCCTGTGTGTGTGTGTGTGTGTGTGTCTGTGTGTGTGTCTGTGTGTGTCTGTGTGTGTCTAGTCAGATAGTAGAAACCTCCTGCCTCTTCATCCCTGCCTAATCCCAGAACAATCTTTTGGTCATTACTTAGTTCCTGTAATTAATTCCAGAGGACTGAGTATGTACTTAGAGCATGTACTTTGTATGCCATGCATGCTTGTGAATAAATAACAGAAGTGGGGCATGACCCCACTGCCGCCAGCTGACTGACTCGGAGCAGTGCCTGTTGCGCCTAGGCAGCAGCGTACCTGTCACCCACCTGTATTATGGCTTTCTCCTTCCCATTTGGATTAGCAGCACTTTTTCCTCACCATAATGGAGCACCAACTGAAATAGCTTATGGAAGAGATTGGTTTATGCTCATAATTTGAGACATTATAGTCTGTCGTGGCAGGGAAGGCATGGCTGTGGCTCCTGGCTGATAGAGCCAGAGCGTAAACCGGCTTACTGTCTCAGCGGACAACCCTACACCAATTTCCTCCAGCTAGGCCCTACCTCCCAGAAGTGTAACAGCCACCCAAAGCAGTGAGCGCCACCAGCTCACGTGGTGGATCAGTGGGGACACGCCATTCCTAACAGCGTCAGTGATGCAAGGACGCATGTCTCACATAATTGTGTGTGTGTATAACTATGCTTATGCACCAAGTCATATATAGATAAACGTTTCTGATTCCTCCTGGTTTGAAGACTCAGCTATCAGGGATTCTGTAGTTGGGCAAATACCTTCAGACAGCAGCTCTGTACCCTGATGACCCTCTCAAAGGTATTCTCTTGGTGTTCAGGGTACTTGTCCTGACTTTTTAGGAAAAGAATGAAATCTAGGACATTTCTAAAACTGACAATTGTTCCAAATTGAAGCTGTGATGGTCAGATTGAATTCCTTTTTTTTTTTTTTTTTTTTTTGATCTTGTAAAAGCCAGTTTAACCAATGCATTCTACCTCTTTAATTTAAAATTTTTTTAAATTGCATTTTGTTTATTCTGTCTGTGTGTGTGTGTGTGTGTGTGTGTGTGTGTGTGTGCGTGCATGTATTAGGGCAAATGCTTGCTGTGGTGTGCATATGGAGGTCAGGGATAACTTATAGGAGTCAGTTCTCTCCTTTCGGCATGTAGGTCCCTGGGATCAAGCTCAAGCAGCTGGCCTTGGCAGCAAACATCTTTACTCATTGATGGGGCCATGTTGTTGACCCCATATTTCCTTTTTTTTTTTTTTTTTAAAGATTTATTTTATTTTATGTGTATGAGTACATTGTAGCTGTACAGATGATCGTGAGCCATCATGTGTTTGGCTGCTGTTGACCTCAGGACCTCTGCCAGCCCTGCTTGCTCCGGCCTGCTCGCTCCGGAGTAATTTACTGCAGCTATCTTCAGATGCACCAGGAGAGGGCGTCCAATCTCATTATGGGTGGTTGTGAGCCACCATGTGGTTGCTGGGATCCGAACTCACAACCTTTGGAAGAGCAGTCAGTGCTCTTACCCGCTGAGCCATCTCGCCAGCCCCCCATATTTCCTTTTTAAACATTATTTTTTAAGTGTGCTTGTACTCCAGTAACTGATCATATTGATAAGGGAGTTCTCTGATTTCTAATTCAAAATGAAGGCTTTTAAATATCACATCCAGGAGGACAGCACTGTTTCCTACAGAGCATAAATAGCATTTGCCTGTTTTCTTAACTACACTTCTGCCATCCCTGGCTTGGGATTGTATCTTCCAGAAGACTTGAGGGTTTCAACATTTCTTCTCAATCTTTGTTCAAAGTAGGTCACTTCAGATTTTATATCTAACTTACAAATGGAAAATGTGAAATGCAGGAAAGTTCAGTAATTTACCAAAGCTTGAGTAATCAGTGGAGAAGTGAAATGAAAGCCAAAGTTCTTCAGAGCCTGCCCACTGCTGCACCTATCAGACGAGGAGGCGCTGATGGGGTCTATTATGTGCTTTCCAGTTGGCTGCACTTTTTAGACACATAATTTAGGTAATTTAACATAAAAACTGTAATTATCATCTGGTGAATGAAATGACTTATTTGCAGTTTAAAGGGGAAAAAAATACCCTGTGCAAAAGCAGAAGCCCTTATACTTCTGCAGACTGGTCTCTGACGAGTGCTTAGCGGCTGCGCCTGTGTTGGTGTAACGTGCTGCTTGAGTCCATGACAAATGATGGCTGGTCCTGCCCTGCTGTCTTCTGTTTCTCAGGCTACAATGTTCTCCATTTCAGTGATGCCTCCCTTCTCTCAAAAAAAGCTTTAAGGGTTGATTGTTGTTTTGTTTGAGTCAGGGTCTTGTAGGGCAGCTCAGGCTGGCTGGCATTTTCTATGTAGCCCAGGGTGGCCTTGAATTCATGGCCTCTGTTGCCCCCACACAAGTCAATGATGTCAGAGACATCTTATTGACCCTGATCAAGCCTAAAGGAAGACAGAGTACTACTCATTGTGAAATTGTTAACCTAGAGAAAAGTCACAGGCATAGGACCTCTCAATGTCCCCTAGGTTATTGTCTAAAGTGATGGCAGCCTCTCTCACTGTGTGCCTTATAGGAGGAAGCCTGGGTCTCTGAGGTCTCATGTTATAACCAGGGGAACTGATAGCTTGGACTTGTTCTTAGAGTGAAGCTCTTTAGGAAATGAGAAGAGACCACCATGAGAGAGACCTTCATCCTCAGCTCGAAGCCCTTTCCATCCTGACCTTGTGGGGGTAAAGCATGTGAAATCACATACTAATAACTGGGAAGCCAGCAGTTACCCCCATTAACAAATGGAAACTGAGTTTATGCCTTTGCTCGGGGATGAGAGAGCCCTGTCCACAAGTGCTTGGAAAATCGTTGTGGTCTAGTCTCAGGCCCAGACCTACCTTCTTTCTCGGCTGTCTTGCTTGAAGATGTGACAATCTGTTTTCCATTGCCCCCCCCTGGCTCATTAGGGCTATACGGAAGAGCGGGAGGTAGTGTTAGGACCCACTTCTGATGATGTATGTCAGTTTCTGGAAGTCTGTTGACAGGACTTGAGTTCCTTCAGGGATTTCAGTTCCTTTCAGCTGATCTTGTGTATTGATGTTGTTTTGGGAATGAATCAGCATTATTTCTTGTTCTTCACAAGCAGTAAACACTGGGTACTGAGCTGTGAGCCTTTTGTTGGGAAGGGAGAGTTAAAACAGCAGCTACTTACAGAGCCAGACATGTCTGTCCATCAAGGCAGTGTGCTTAATTCAGTGCTGGGACTGGGCCATGGCATGGTAAGCTCCCCTGGCTCTACCTCAGCCCCCATCATCTCTGCTCCACACCAAACTTAACCTTCTTGGGTCATTCCTTTAATCAGACTTTATGACTAGGGTCAACACAGAGGAATGGGTGGGGAGTAGCAACATGGGTGTTAATGCAGAGGGGAGCCTGTGCCTGCACCTCTGTGACTCCAGAGTGCTTTGATGATTGCCCTGTCAGCTAGCCATGTTACAGTGGGAATCACTTACAAAGCTGTAAGTGAGATAACTTTGTGTTCTCAGATTTCTGCACTGAGTGGCCAGCTGCACTCGACAGTGATGAGAAATGTGAGGAGCATTTTCCAGTTGAGATTGATACAGCGGATTATGTGTCATCGGGACCATCTATTCGAAACCCCAGAGCTCGAGCAGTAACGTTAAGGGTAAGAGCTTCTTAAACCCCAGTCCTTAGGTATAGTTTAAGTGCATTTGTATGTGATTATAAAGCAAGTACGGCTTTACTGCCTGTGCAGCCTCCTGTATTTAATGGGAGTGTCATCATATTCTATGTACTTATAATTAATTGTATTTAATAGGAATAATCATCTCTAACGATTATTAAACACTTGTTAGTTTTGTTTTGTGGGGTTGGTTCACTCCTTCCACCTTTATATGAATTCTAGGGATTAAACTAAAGCAATGTGGTGAAGGTGACCGTGCAATAGTGTAGTTGTCACTTTTTTTTATTGCGGAGACCAAGTCCCTAACAGAAGCAGCTTAGGGCAGATGTATCTCACTGGCAGTTTTATCGTGGGAAAAGCATAGTGGCAGGAGAGCCCCTATTCAAGGTGGCAGGAGCGTGGGGGCAGCTTGCTCACATCTCTGGATCTGCAAGCAAAGACCTTGGCCTGGAAATGGAGCCAGGCTATAACCTTACAGGCCTCCCTCCCTGTACCCCAATCCCTTCAGCCAGACCCCACTTTCTAAAGGTTCTGTAATGTCTCAAACAGCATCACCACCTGAAGACAAAGTGTTCAAACACGTGAGCTTATGGAGACACTGAAATCCAAACCACAGCAGTACTATTTAGAGGGCTCACATTTATTTTTGTATATGTGTAGCATGTACACATGTATGTATACTTGTTTCTTCATGTATGTGGTATGTGCGTATGTATGTATGTATGTATTATGTATGTGTGTATGTATGTATGTGCATACGCATTTCTGTCTGTATATGTATGCATGCTTGTTTCTGTGAGTGCACATCTTTGTATGGAGACTGTATGATTTCATTGGGAATTATACTGGATTACTCTCTCCCTTATTAATTAAGGCAGGGCCTTTCATTTGAACCCAGAGCTTGCCGGCCTCGCCAGTCTAGCTTGCTCAGGGGATCCCCTGTCTCTGCTGGAGTTACAGGTAGTCCTCTGACATTTATATGGGTGCCGGGGATCTGAACGCAGCCACCTCCTTAGCCCCCTCCCAAATTATAATTCCAATGAGTGAAATAGGCCTTATGTTTTTCTCAATAGACAAAAAGTAATTAAGAATTAAAGACACTTGCTGTTTGTCTAGAACTTTATTTTTAAAGGTCCTTTCTTCTGTTAATCTTGTGCACTTCTGCAAAAATCCTGTGAATTAAGTTGTCCTGAGAGCTGAGTCCTGCCAGGAGATAAAGTGACTTGAGGTTACAGAGCAAACGGCAGACTTAGAAGCCTCCCTCAGCTCATACGTGTGGTAGCAGAGTCCTGTCACACTTTGTGAGCATATAGGGGACACATTCGTGCACTTAGCCTTCTCAGTGTTATGTGGTTCTTCTTAGTATTTCATTTCACCACAGTCTCTTGTGATTACAAGTGGCAGCCGTGTGAACACGTATCGTGGAAGAGAGACTATGATGGCCCTTGGCCTTGAAGTCAGGGTGTTTGTTAATCCAGCTTAAGGTGAGGAGTTTCTAGCCATTATGGGCTGGCAGATGGCGTGAGTGTGCTACACAGACACTGAAGAGATGCAGAGTGTCTGGCTAGAATCTCTTTTATGTAGGATATTGATGTGAACATGAGTTTTAAAACAGTTGAATAATAATACTGCTGCCACTTGTTGAACATTGGCGTTAAACATTTAATGAACATTTAATGAACATTTAAAGTCAGAATTTAAAATGCCACTGTGTAATGTTAGGATTTCATAGATGTTTACAAAGGAACATCACTATATTCTCATCACCCTAGTATAAAGGTACTCATTTTTCTGTGTGTTGTCACTGCACATTGACACGTGTATACATTTGCATTGTTAGAAAGTAGTACAGTTTGCTATTTTCGTTAACTATTTCTCCATATTGTCATCAATCAGACTTACCATAGAATGGGCTGCTTATCTGTGAAGCTCATAGCCTGCCCAGAAGACAAAAGATTCTGTTGCCTGCAGAGTACAAGTGTGATATTGAATTGTTTTCTGAGACAGTCTTACTGCATAACTCCAGCTGTCCTTGAATTTGGGGTTCTCCTAAATGCTGGGGTGATAGGCATGTACCACCATGACCCCATTCCTTTCTTTTTAAACTTTATATATTAACTTACCAAATACTTCTGAATCTTTTCAAGTCCTATTCAGTTGCCAAGAAGAAAATAGGCATTGTTCTCATCCTCAGAGGTTTTTAATTCAGTGAGGAAATATATAAGTGACATAAGCCACTGTGCTGTGGTGTCTTGAGCGAGGGACAGGGTTATGGAAGTAAGAGACAAGAACCAGGGGAATCCTAGACTCCTGTTTAGCCTTTTCCTTCATTATGAGGTCTCAGCTCTTTCTTACTCCTGGGAAATAATCTGTGTTCTCCAGAGAATAAATCTATGCTCTCCAGGGAGTAAATCTATGCTCTCCAGGGAGTAAATCTATGCCCTCCAGGGAGTAAATCTATGCTCTCCAGGGAGTAAATCTATGGTTATGGCTCCACCTGTCCCTGAAGACTTGTGTGTGAGAGCTTGATACTGTGTGTGGCAATGATCTGGGGCCTGTGAGAGTTCTTAAGTTGTGGAGTACCACCTGGGAAGGGAATATGATACCTCTTGTGAGACTTGAGTTAGTTCTTTAGAGGGCAAACTGTGCCAAGGCAAGCGTAAGCCCAAGCTGCTCTGGGCTTCCTGACTGATGTGTGATGGCTCCGTCTTGTAGGGCAGTGACATGCTCTTTTACCCCAGAACTATAGATGAGTAAATAAAATTATTCAACTTTAGATGTTTCATTATAGTAATCAAAAACAGGGTGATAGTATTTTAATGAACTATATTCAAGTGTCAAATCTATCTATATCTAGTTAATATCTTAACCCTTGGCATAATTCTCTGCAAACTAAAAAGTTCTCATTCAGTCCAGTATTTCCCAGTGCATGTCTTGAGGATTTAATTCCATGAAAAGTAGAACTGAGAGCCATGTACATTAGAGAAGCATTCATGTACCACCACTGCATCTTAAAATCCCAAAATGCTTTGAGAAATTCACTGTAAGAAATCCAATTTAGGGATGGGCTTGGTGGCATAGGCCTGTCTGGTCCTAGTATCAAGGAGGCAAGGGCATGAGAATCTCAAGTTGGATGCTCTTCTGGGCTGCTTAACAAGAACCATGTACCTAGGCTCTGTGTCACAACAAACAGAACCTAATTAAACTTAATGTGTCCTAAATATATCTAGTGCAAATACATAACCTTTACCTCTGCAGTGCAGGGAATTGTACCCAAGGTGTTGCACATGTGCTGGATAAACACTGCACCACTGAGTTACAGAATCACCCATTAAAGAAAAGATTCTGAGCTTGGAATGCAGCTCAGCGGCAGAGAAAGTATGACTAGTGTGTGCCAGACTGCAGTTTAATCCCCAATGTGGGTGAAAGGCAGTGAGGGGACGAGGGAGAACCACGACTTTTTTCTAGGCTCCACATCCTTTGGAAATTCGCATTCATTCATGTGTGTGTGCCTGTGACTGTGTGTGTGTGTGTGTGTGCGCGCGTGCGCGCGCGCGA
>JADRCD010217373.1:56133-58590 GCA_019843815.1 Montemys delectorum
TGAGGCCCAGGAAAGCAGCTTCCTGTGTATTGTGGCAGCCACCAGGGACTGATGGGCAAACACAAACACGTGCAGCTGTTTCCAGACTCTGGAATTTTCACTGTTACTAACAATGATCAGGTTTAATACATGAGCGGCAAGTAAAAGGAAAATAAAGCTTTATTTCAAGGTTAGTAAATAATAAAACACAGTCTCCAGTCCTTTTCTTTTGCAAGATTCTCATTGCCATGATCCATCTGGTTTGTATCCTGACTTTGGAAATGGCACCATGGCAGCAATTAGTCTCTTTCCTGTCAACTGATTGAGAACTGTCATTGGCTTTGAACCAAGAACATGCTTGAGTTAGCTACAGGTCCATAGCTACTGTCAAAAGAGCTAATAACAAGCAATAAAATCCAGACAGTTCAGAGTCTCTTATTTTGCCAGCTGCCTGGAGAGTAAATACCCCAAAGGAAGAGACAGACACAAATACACTGAGTGAGAGTTTGCTCACCAAAGCCTTTCTGTGGTTCTGTGACATAGAATCCAACAAGTCTGGTATTCTGGATCCATGAAAAAGTCTTCTGTCTTTCATACTAATTGCTTTGATACCAGAGTAAGTAGCCTCATGTAACTGTCTTAAACAGCCTTAATTAAAGAATTCCTGTATTAAAGTCAGCTCTGAGCAAGCCCCATCAGTGAGGGCGCTGTGAGGTGCAGATGCCATGAGCAAGCCCCATCAGTGAGGGGGCTGTGAGGAGCAGATGCCGTGAGCAAGCCCCATCAGTGAGGGGGCTGTGAGCCATGGAGCTTTGCAGGACTGCTAGAACAGCACTGAGCTTTATTGAATTGAATTCTTTTTTCCTTCACCAGCTTGGAATTTAAACTTGAAACTGGTGTTACCACCTGGTGTTTGACCAGCATTTAGGGCCCTGCCCCATCCACTGCTTTATTCTCGGTAGCCTGGTCTCTGAATACTTAGTACTCACACATGAATGTCCCTTGGCCTTTTAGCATTTCTATGGAGCTTACTTCTGGGAAAGTGTTCATCTAGATCTTCATGTAAGGGTGTTTTGTGTAGTAGTCAAAACAAGTAACTGCAGCCGTGTTGGTCATTCCACAAAGCACAGCTGGACAGGAGGCCAGTGTTTCCAAGAACATTCTTTGAATGCTGACAGTAATAAGAGACAAATATGTGCTAGCTAGCATCCTCAGACATGCCAAACTCTGGGTTAATGTTTCAGCTTGTGCTCTGAAACACTAACCCTTCAGCCTTCAGCCTGTGCAGCCATGCTGACCTGGTGTCCAGTTAGGGTTTATTGCTGTGAACAGACACCATGACCAAGAACTCTTATAAGGACAACATTTAATTGGGGCTGGCTTACAGGTTCAGAGGTTCAGCCCATTATCATCAAGGCAGGAACACGGCAGCATCCAGGCAGGCATGGTGCAGGAGGAGCTTGAGAGTTCTACATCTTCATCGGAAGGCAGCTAGCAGAATACTGGCTTCCAGGCAGCTAGGATAGGGGTCTTAAAGCCCACACCTACTCCAACAGGGCCACACCCACTCCAAGGCCACACTTCCTAATAGTGCCACGCCCTGGAACAAGGATACACAAACCATCACAACTAAGTTCTGTGACTTTCTACATGGGTCATTGTTTTAAGCTTCGAAAGCCATATGGTTAGCCATTTAGACAGACACTAGGTTTTCTAAGAATTTGGGTGGAACAGAGAAAATTTTCTGTAGTTTTACCAAATAATGGGCTTTCAGTAATTGTCCATTATTTTTGTTAAAAATAGAATTTCAAGTACTTTTATGGCAAATTCTTGTGCACAGAGTTCTGTGCCCTGCAGTCAGGCATAAGGCATGTGACCTGACTGCCAGAAACAGTGCCTGGCTTTAAAAACGATGGCTTCTCTAAGTTGGTATTTGTGTGAGGTGTTGGAGCCAGCCCAGACCCTTCTGCTTTCTGAACTACAGCCCCAACCCTACGTTAGTTAGATCATTTTATACTTACCAAGTGTACTGGCTAGTTTTGTGTGTCAACTTGACACAGGCTGCAGTTATCACAGAGAAGGGAGCTTGAGTTGGGGAAGTGCCTCCATGAGATCCAGCTATGGGGCATTTTCTCAATTAGTGATCAAGGGGGTAGGGCCCCTTGTGGGTGATGCCATCTCTGGGCTGGAAGTCTTGAGTTCTATAAGAGAGCAGGCTGAGCAAGCAAGGAGAAGCAAACCAGTAAGGAACATCCCTCCATGGCCTCTGCATCAGCTCCTGCTTCCTGACCTGCTTGAGTTCCAGTCCTGACTTCCTTGTGATAAACAGCCATGTGGAAGTAAGCTGAATAGACCCTTTCCTCCCCAACTTGCTTCGTGGTCGTGATGTTTGTGCAGGAATAGAAACCCTGACTAAGACAAATTGGTACCAGCATAGTGGGGTATTCCTGTGACAACCTGACCATGTTTTGGGGAGGA
>JADRCD010217374.1:891-26499 GCA_019843815.1 Montemys delectorum
AGGTGATGTTCAATGCAGCATTGCAGAGGAAATGCCTTTGTCTTTCTGTTCCAGAGGCCGATATGGGAGCACAATCAGCTAATCCTCTTGCTTCTAAGTAGGGCTAACTCTGGTGTAGGTCACTGCTGGAGATCCCCACTGGGATCAGGCAACAGCTAACCTCTAGTTGAGAACAGTTTGTGGGTTAGTTCCACCCGTTGACTGATCGTGATTAGCTCACTTTCCTTGCATCCTAAAGATGCCTGAATAAATGATTTGGAAAAAACTCTCCCATTAAGATTCTTTTGTATGCATGCAGGGTGTGTGTGTGTGTGTGTGTGTGTGTGTGTGCATGTTTATAGAAGAGAGGTCAACCTCAGGAGTCACTCCCCAAGACCTGTCTAGTTTATTTTTGCAACAAGGTCTCTCATTGGCCCAAAACTTACCAACAAGACTGAACTCCAGCGATCTACCCAGCTCTGCCTCTCTGTTACTGGGATCACAAGCATGCACCTGACTAGTTTTTAAAAGTTCTGGGAAATGAACTCAGGTCTTCAGCCTTGCATGGCAGGCACTCTGCTGACAGCCCACCTCCTGGCTCCACCCACCTCTGGCTCCACCCACCTCTTGTTCCTTCTGCAGCACCTCAAGGGCTTCGCGGTACTTTTTTTCCTTGGCTTCGATTTCTGCAATTGTTGCCTGGTTCTGTTCCTCATATGCCATGGTGACCACAGCCAAGATCAAATTGACCAGGTAGAATGATCCAAGGAAGATGACGAGCACAAAAAAGACCATGTACATTTTCCCGGAAGCCCGGAGTGTCTGGAGATTCAAGGGAAAGAAAAGAGGGCTGTGTGTGGAACATGTAGACCCTTGAAGGTCAGTTAGACTTCCAGGATGCAAAGAGCCATGCAGCCGGCCCATTAGTCTCCAGCCATGACTGTATGACGACATGCAGACTGGAATCAGCTGGCACAGCCACGTGTGGTGGTACATGCTTGTAATCCCAGCACTTGGGATCAGAGGCAGGAGGGTCACCACAAGTTCCATGTGAGCAAAGGCTACACAGTGAAGTCCTGTCTCAAATAAACAAAACAAAGATACCTGCTGGTACAGGCGCTCCCAGGAGTCCTGCGTCATGAGACGGAACAGTGACAGGAATGCCCACGCGAAGGAATCAAAGCTGGTGTAGTTGAAATCCGGGTTGTTAGAGGTTTTCTTGCAGACATAACCACCAGGGCACTGACTGTGGCAAAAGGAGAGAAGGCCACCATGGAGCAGCCTTGCTGACTGGGCGCAAGGCCACCATGAAAGGGCCTTGCTGACTGGGCAGAAGGTAGTCTGGGGCAGTAAGAACATGGTGGGTTTGAAGTCAGAGATCTGAGTTTAGAGGTCAGCCTTCAGCCTATTAGTTGAACGTTTAGTGTGGGACTCAGTTTCCCTCATCTATAACGTGAGGAACTGATACTTCTGTTCATTTTGCCTATCATGAGGAGTAGACTGGAGGAGGCAAGAAGACACCCTTGACTCAACTCCATTCTATATGGTGTCTGTCAAACTCTTTGTCTCCGTTCTGTATGGTGTCAAGCTCCTTGTCCACCTACACCAGGGAAAGGAAAGCCAGTAGCCATAAAACAGACTAAACCCTAAGCTCCCTGTCCACGTCTCCAGAGTTAGCCATCAAGGGACTTACATCAGCCAAGTTCAGTGGCAGATTATATCACAATGAGAACATCACCTTCGACTTGCTAAGCACTCACTCTATGGCTCTCCTCCCCAAGTGCTTCACGGACAATACAATGTGATCATCTAGACACTTCTTACTTAAAGGGAGGGAGTAGGGCTCACAGAGAGATCAGCTGCCTGACCCCAATAGTCATTAAAATGGAGGCATGCCCTGGGCGTGATCCGCAGCCTAGGGCGCCATGCCCAGGGTTAGCTGGTCAACACCGGGGCTCCGTTTTATATGCGCTTTTTGTCTTGTTCTGTTACTTTTGTCTTATTAGGGTTCTTTTTGATTGTTTGTGGGTTTTGTTCTTGTTTTGAGATAATATATATACATATACATATATGTTGAGAATTGAGGGGATATGATTTAAATATATTGTATAAAAATTATTTTTAAAAAATAAAAAATTTTAAATGGAGATATATAACCAACGATGAGGAACATAGCACTGAGCCTGCTTCTTCTCCTCCTGGCTGTGGGAGAGGCAGGGTAGCAACATCTGTTAGATGAGCTGGGAGTGGGGTATTAATTAATTATAATTAATTCCACTTTTATCTCCACCATGACTGGAGACTTACAAATCCCCCAACTCCCATGTTTGAAAGAAGGCTTTTGGTTTTTCTTTCTGGTAAGTTTCTCATTAGCTCTGAGGATGTGTTTGTCTCTGTCTTCCAGGGAGTCCACCCTTGCCATCCTCCCTCTCCCTCTCCCCCCTCCCTCTCCCTTTCCCTCCCCCCTCCCTCTCCCTCTCCCTCCCCCTCTCCCTCTCCCTCTCCCTCTCCCCCCCCCTCTCTCTCTCTCTCTCTCTCTCTCTCTCTCTCTCTCTCTCTCTCTCACACACACACACACACACACACACACACACAATTCTTGATGCTATACACCTTGGAAACTACTGAAAGGAAGGGCTGGAAGAATCTATATGAAAAAAAAAAAAGTAAAGGACAGCAGGTATTTTGTACTTGCTCTCTCTCCATCTAGCCCTCAGCCCCAGCCTTTGTGCAGACCCCTCAGACCTCACTCCATTACTGCCTCGAACCTCTAAGCTTGTCTGAAGAAGTTTCTGGGTTTGGTTAGCTGAGGTGGGGAGACCCACCTAAGTGTGGGCAGCACCATTGCATGGGCTGGGCCCCCCAGCTGGATAAAAAGCAGAAATTGAGCTGAGCACCGGCGTGTATCTGTCTCTGCAGAGAGTAGGTGCCAAGTGACCGGCAGCCTCACGCTCCTGCCTCTGTGCCTTCCTCAAGATGAACTGTACCCTCAAACTGCGAGCCCAACTAAGCCATTCTGCGTGTGTTTCTTCTCGGGTGTTTGGCCCCAGCAATGAAAAAGCTAGTCTCCACTTGGGCACTCGGGGAGCACACGCCTATGAATTATAGTTTAGGCGATCGACCGTGTGAGTGGGAAGGAGAGCCTTTCTAATTGGTCACCCAAACCTCTCCTGCTCTCTCTGCACCCTAGCAGCCAAAGCAGGAGGCAGAGATGAGGCTCCTCCCCCTTAGCTCAGTTTCTTACTTTCTGCCCTCCACTTGGAGTCACCTCCATCCAAGCACCACTGCTTGTCCGTCTGTGAAGTATCATGCCTGTACTTCAACATCAGCCTCAACCACTGCCTCCGGGAAGTCCTCCTTGACTTTCTATCTGGCCTTACGAGATTATCCATTGTGTTCATCCAGTCGATGGAACTTCTGGTACAGCGTATACTTCATGCACATACATATACTTCTACAGCATGGCATCTTCATGCGCATACAAAGCACAGCTGATCTATATTCTGGATTCAGCCTGCAGGAATATTCTGCCTGGCCAACATGATAGATAGATATTTTGGAGGGACTTGTAACCAAATTTCTGACTAGAAGCTAACAGGTAAAAATCAAAATTTCCCATCGCTCTCAGTAAGCTAGCAGAGCTAGAAGCAGAGGCACCCATTTTCACATGACAACCAACAGCTGGGCTGAGCGCCGTCTGCCCCTTCGATGGGGCATGAACTCCCAGTTGCCATGGTTCCTTCCCGCCTTCACTACTCATTTGTTGTTATGTGCCTGACCTCTGCGAGAATTTGAAATTGCAAAAATGTTATACGTGTTCCCGTTATGGAAAAAAAAAAAAAACCAACCCACAAATGGAGTGAGCTATGATGCTCAAGTGTAGTCTTAATGCAAACACATGTGTTTCTTCTGGGAGCTGACCACTGGTCCTCCCTCCCTTTTGGTACTCACAATCCTTTGGGATATGACGCTGTCATTCTTTGTACTGGGAGCTGATATCTGTTTCACCAGCCCTGGGAGCTGTACTGACTTGTGACTTCCTTTGGTCGAGGGGACACAGAGAGAATGTCACTTTGTGAAGTCAAGATGTCCACACTTTACTGTTTCCCTTGGAATCCCAAGTCTGCACAAGGACAGCCCGACTGCTGGGGATAAAAGACACTGGAGCACAGACCCCTTGCAGCAAATTCATCTGCTGCTCGAAAACGTATGAAAAAGCCAAATTCCAGCTGGTCCGTGCTCGAGTGCTGAAGCACTGAGCCACAAGCTAAACGGTTGCTGTGTTAAGTCATAAAGTCCTGGAGTCATTTATTACATATCAGAACCTGACTAATACACTCACTGTCTGTGAGACTGAGTGTCTGTGAGTGTATGTGTGAGTGTGTGAGTATGTGTTCATATGTTGTGTGGGTCCATGTATGTGAAGGCAGGGTTCAACACCAAGCGTCTTTCTCAGTTGCTCTCCACTTTATTTTTTGAGACAATCTCTCTCACTGAACTTGACGCTCATCAGTTGAGTTAAAATGGTTGTCTAGCAAACTGGGAAGCTCTGCCTGTCTCCAGATCTCTGCCCCAAGGCCCTGTAGTGTTGTGGCCACGGGTCTGCACCGATGTGCCCAGCTTTCCATGTGGGTGCTAGGGATTCACAGTCTTGCTTTGCGCAGCAAGAGCTTTACCAGCTGATCATGCTCACAGCTCCCCTCTCCATGAGTTTTAAGATGGCAACATATTCATTAACATGTTTTCTTTGGGATTCTATGGTCTCTGCTCAGAGGATGCTATGGAGAAAGGATGTTGGACATTGGTGAGGTTGCAGGATGCGTACTCACCCAGCATCAGACCCATTGCCACACAACAAGGGATCCGTAGTACCAAGCTTGGTGAAGATGTCTCCTAAGGAAAGGAAGAGAGGAAGCCTCACAATGTATTCTGAAGCCCCCAGTCCAGGCCTTGGGTGGCCAAGAGGACACTTCCTGCCTTCTATCTAAGTGAGTTCAGCTCCTTTGCCTACAATCCCTCAGAGGACACTCGGGGAGCCACACACTTCTGAGCCACTTGGAAGTTGCACAGAGTCAGAAACCCTGCCAGGATAGCTACAGGGATGTTCAGGGCTTTGCACCATGTCCCAGGGGACTGGTGTTGGTCACTGTAGCAGAATGCCCACTCACCTGTTATTTCAGATGAGAGATTGCCAGCCTTGTGGGGATCTGTGCCATTCCTGATGCATTTATTCTTAAGGTTCCCCTTGAAGAGCTGCAGGCCCACCAAGGCAAAGACGCTGAGGCAGAAGGCTGTGAGGATGGTCACGTCAGCCAGCTTCCTCACGGAGTGGATCAGGGCTCCCACAATGACCTTCAGTCCTGTGGGAAGACGGCAGACATGCTCCCGCACGGTGAAGTGCCACCCAGAGCACAGGTGTACGCCTTGGCCCTCCTCACTGACTACACATAGGTGTGACACCCTTATACATTCCAGGCAGTTCCAAGCCCAGCTTCTCATCTGCATCCCGCAATTGCCCACAGAGGCAAGTGGGCAAGGCCTGTCATCCTCATTGTAAAGCCAATCAGCTGAGGCCCGGGCAACACATCTTTTTATCGTCTCAAGGCTAATCAATAATTGACACTCATGATTCAACTAAAACCCCCTGTTAGGGTGTGGAGCGCAGTGGTCAAGAACTTGCCTAGCATGCACAAGACCCTGAGTTTTATCCTCAACATTGGGAAATTTATATTGAGTCCCAGCTGAGGAGATCAGAGCCAACTCTAGCTAGCTGCAAAGCTCCCCCCTTTAAGGGGGGAGGGGTAAGGCTTGTTAATGGAAATAATAATCTTTGGTGGGGGCGGGTGGGGGGGGTTCAGTGTCACAGACAACAGAAAGTGTTCTGACCCTGGGAGTGGTCTAGGATCCAACTGTGTCATTTTGGTGAAAAGATAATTGTCTTGGCAGCACACATGTGAGACCCTGTACCAGGAGCTGAGTGATGCATGTGATGTCACGTGTGGCAGATTGTGTGACAACTGAAGATAAACTCACAGCTTTGAGGAACTGACCTTCCTTTGTCTCTCACTCAGGGTCTTACCTATGTTTCCTCTATGCTTAAAACCTCATTTTCCTTGTTAAATAGGTTAGTAGTCAAGAGTCCCTGTCCTAGAACGTGTGTGTGTGTGTGTGTGTGTGTGTGTGTGTGTGTGTGTGTGCACGCATGCATGTGTGCATACCAAAGAAGAGCTGTGGAAAAGAACAGTTTGCTCTGTTGGATCAAATGAACTGTTAAAGCCACTCACCTGGGATCACAGAAACAGTTTTCAGGGCCCTGAGAACTCGGAATGTCCGCAGGCCCGAGATTCCTCGGAGGTCTATCGCTGCACCCACATACCTGTAGAATCAGAAGGAATGTGGTCAGGGAAAGGGCTCCAGGGTGCTGCATGCAGCACACACAACAGGAGTTATTGGGAGACTCAGGACAGACACGGCATTTCCAGCAGCATTACCATCTACAGACAGACATGGACGCCCACTAAATTATCCACAGTCTTGCTCAGAAAGAACCACTTCAAGAGGCAAAAAGCTGATTTCAAACACACAGCCTTGGTGAACCTGACTCCTCAGACATGGTTTCTTGGGGTAGGAATGATGCTGAGCCTCTTCTGATCTGCACTGGCAGTTGTTAGCACAGAACTGGGTCTTTGGCTTGTCCCCATGGGCATGGGACAAGTCTAATTATGTATTCCAACACCCAGGCCATAAGACTCCACCAGGGGAAGCTGGACTGAGATGAGGAGGTAGTCCAGATTATGGGCATGAACCCTGCAGCCCCCCAAATTCTACACCCCAAATTCTACAGGAACACGCAGTCTAGCTGAGGGAAACACTCACGCCAGGGTGATGACACTGAAGTCCAGCCAGTTCCAGGGATCTCGAAGATAAGTGAACTCATTTAGACAAAACCCTCTTGCCAGTATCTTTATCAGAGCCTCGAAAGTGTAAATGACAGTGAAGGCGTACCTGGGTGGAGGTTGAGAGAGGGACATTAACTCTGGAGCAGGGGGACCTCAGGAGCGTGAAGGAGAAGGATGAAGAGTCACGCAGGTGGCTAGGGTAGGTGAAGAGAGAGTGAGAGCAACGCCCAGAGAGGGAGGAGCTTGTGGCTGCGGCTGCTTGTGAAATGGGCAGAGGACAGTGTCAAGGGAAGAAACAAGTCTCCTCCTGTCCCATTGCGAGGCCCCAAACTATGGGTGCTGGAGGCTCCTTTTCCAACCTGGGGGTGATGGAAGATGTGGGGGAGGCATGGATCTCTGTTACTGTCCTCTTCCTGGCCCCTCCCTACTCTCTTTTCTTTTCTCTCCATACCTGGGTTAGCTGTGTTCCTGGCTCTGTTCTGTGGAAGAAGACAGAACATCTGAATTCACAGGTGTTCTCTTAGCAGGATGGAACCTAACAGAACTGGCTACCCCAAAACAGCCCCTTTGTCCACTGGCCCTGCGTTGCATTTCCATTTGAAGAGCTGAGGTTGGGAGTGAGGTGATGTTTCTGGAATGATCACCAGTGGCGGTGGCTGTCACGCTCTGGTCACGCTTCGGCTACCATGAGCTCCACCTGAAGGCCTTATTCACACAAGTTCCTCGGCCGTCCTCTCAGTGTCTGGCTCAGGAGGTCTAAGGTGGGAATCAAGGATTAGAACGTCTAACATGTTCCCAGCTGATGCTAATGTGCTGGTTGGGGAATCGCTGGTTCTGGGACTCACGTGCACACATAAATTGCACTTGATTTGGTACTGGGGAGATGACTTGGGTCGAGTTTGGATCCTCAACATACCTGTAAAATGCCTGTGCTTCTAATCCCAGCACTAGGTGAGTGGAGACAGAAGGATCCCTGGGTTCACTGGCTGAATCCATGAGCTCTGGGCTCAACTAGAGACCCTGACTTAAAAAAAATAAGGTGCAGAGCAACTGAGAAGAAGCTGGACACCAGCCTCTATCTGCATGTGCACGTACACCAACCCATGCACTGAACATGCGTCTAGCTCATCCTTCCTGAGAGCCCCTTCTGAATGACGGAGGATTTTTTCAGACATGAACCCAGAAGGATAGGTACAAGCTTCTCTGAAGAACCCCGAACAGTTCAGAACTTAGAGATGCTCAGGACTGCAGGGGTGGGCTGTGGGAGATGGAGCAGGGAGGCTGGGAGGCCTGTTCTAGTCTCTGCAGGAAGCAGCTGGCCTTCCAGAGCAGACTTCACTCTGCCCTCCATGAGGAATCACCTACTGCAGAGCTGGAGAGTACACCTATTCTCAGGAACCAAACAGGAGGGGAAATGCTGCAGCCTGAGGCTGTAGGAGAGTTTCTGTGGAAAGGCAGGCACCTCCCGCTCTGCCTCTGCTGCATTCCTAGAAGGCAGTCAGACTCACAGTGCACGAAGATCTACCCTGTTGTCTGTCTATCATGCTCTAGTTACGTAGCTCAGGCTGGTCTTGAACTAGTGATCTTCTTATCTCAGCTTTCTGAGTGCTGGTGTCCAACACCACAGCCACATTAGACACTGCACATTTAGTAAGCCAAGGAGTGTTGTGGATTTGAGGGATGTTTGAAATCACAACCAAAACATGAACCAGGCACAGTGGTGCATTTCTGTAATCCCAGCCCTTGAGAGGATAAAGCAGGAGGCTTGCAGTGATGTACAAGCTCGAGTGGACTGAACACATGCATATCAAGCCAACCAACGCTGTATAGCAATACCCCACCTCACCATCGAAATAAAACAAAAGCCCAAGGCAACTAAAGAGGGGGGTTAAAAGTAAAAAAGAAGCCATGAAGTAAAATCTAATGACAGAAAAAAAAAAACCTGCGATAGATATTTTTAGAGAGTTAAGAGGTGAGATAAACATTTCTTAAAACAAGAATAGAAGTCTACAAAAAAAAAAAGGCACTAAAGAAGCAAACAGAACTTCTGAAAGTGAGATCGCAAATGAGGTTCTGGGAACCTCAGAAAATAAAACCTGAAGTAAGGATGGATAGGACCGAGACTGAAAATCAGGGAATTTGATTGCTATCAGGCCTGGAAAGAAAGAGATCGGAGGAAAGTATCACAGGGATTGTTCAAGGTGAAAACTTCCCCAAATTGAAAGATCCAAGTTTTTAAAGCACAGCAAGCATTCAGAAAAATGGAGGAGATGTTTAAAAGGCCCCCACCACAGCAGGACTCTATGAGGTTTCAGATCACTCTGCACAAAGAAAAGCTTAACGTTTCGTTTGAGGGACTAAGAGAAAAACCAAACACAACAGGCTGCCGGCAGAAGATTGAAGTCTTAGTTACTGCCTTATTGCTGTGAAGAGACACAGTGACCAAGGTAAGAAAATACTTGATTGGGGGCTTGCTTACAGTTTTAGAGGGTGAGTCCATGATCATCATGGCTGGGAGCAGGGAGACAGGCATGGAGCTGGAGCAGTAGCTGAGCACTTACATCCTGATTCACAGGCAGGAAACATGAATAGAGTGAAGCTGGGCATGGTATGGGCTTTTGAACCTCACAGCCCACCCTCAGTGACAAACCTCCTCCAAGAAAGCCATGCTTGCTAACTCTCCTTAACGCTCCACCAACTGGAAACCAAACGTTCAAGTGTGTGAGCCTATGGGAGCCATTCTTATTCAAACCTCCACAGTGGAGAATAAAATCAGATATTGGGGGAGCCACCTTGGCCTGGAAGATCAAAGCCTTGAAACCTTTTCCACCCGGAATCTGTCTGTCAGCCTAACTGTCAGATGAACATAAACCTCTAGGGATATGCAAACCTACAGTCATTTACTTCCTGCCTATGAAAATCTAGACTGTCCCAGTACAACAAGAACACATCAACAAACACGGGGATCCAAGGAACAGAATAGGAAAAAACTCCAGGAAAGATCTTTGCTGGGGATCTGTAGGTCAAGCTGGGCTGAGAGACCACGGAGACAGAAGTGCTTTCTCTGAGAGGAATGGAAACTGACGGGCCAGCTGATGTTTTTCAAGTGAGCAGAACAGCAAGTAGAAGGGTCCCTGGAGGAGACTCTTTGGACAAACGAGGGATAGATACATAGATAGAAAACTGAGCGAAGGAAGAAATCCTTATACAAACCAGGAGAGTAGGAATAGGGAGAGGGAATCAGCAGGGCTGGAAAGATGGCTCTGTGGTTAAGATCATGCACTGACTGCTCTCACAAAGAACATGAGTTCAGTTCCCAGCACCGTGTCAGGCAGCTCACAAACACCTGTAACTCCAACTTCCGGAGCTCTCACACCCCCTTCTGGTCTCCATGGGCACCTGTACTCACACATGTGCTGCCCCCTACAGATATGTAAATAATAAATCTTTTAAAAATTTACAAAGCAGAACAGAGTGAGGAAAAGTCCACCTTAGAACGCTAAGTGGCAGACGGTGAGGGCCGAGGTGAAGGAAGAGTGAAGAGGGGTAAGAGAAAACACAGTTAACTCTGGCCTTGGCTCCCCAAAGACCGGCTCTGATGACACAGGGATGTTGTGCTGTCCCTACATCCTGGCCCTGGGGAAGTTCTCTCTTCCAGGACCCAGTTCCAGTGCAGCATGGGAAGCCATTTTAAGTGGCTTGTCTCTGAGAGCTTAGCTTTAGGAGTCAAAGTCTGGGCTACCAAGGGTCAAGTGTGCTTCCACGTATTGCTGCGCCAGAGAGTAGGTAAGTATGACCACAGAGGGAAGGCTTGGAGTTGGCAGTGTGGACAGCTCCATGTCTGAGAAACTAGCGAAAGTGAGGAAGAAGCAGACAGATGTCACTTCCTGTGTGGGGGAAAGGATAGTGTCACTAGCACCAGGAACTCCGGGAGTGGATAAAACAGTTACAAGTGACAAGTGACAGACAGTGGGAGAGCTGGAAGGTGTTAAGACCCCCATCCCCCATCGCCTCCACCCCCCACTTCCCCACCTCCACCCCCTCATCCCCCACCTCTCCACCCCCATGCTCCCATCCCTCATTCTCCACCCCACCCCTTGGGATGTCAGTCTGGCACCGTAAGCACTTTTACCGGATGAGCCATCTCACTGGCCCCTTAGTACATATAGTTCTTGAAAGCTTTGTCAGAATAATATGGCAAGAGAAAAATCAGAGATCCTATCAAATTCACCAAGCAAAAAACTGGGGCAAAAACCCATTTATAGTAAAATACATAATAATAAGCCTAAGCAAGTGTGTGAGGGACTTCTCTAATGAAAATCCGAAAAATGGAAGAAATCAAAGAAGATACTAGAAAATGGCTCATGACTTAGCAGAATTAATATTGTGAAATGGCTGTACTGTAGGAAGATACCCACATATTCAATATTTTCCATCAAAATTCCAGTGATGTTCTTTCAGAGAAAGAAAAGACAACTCTTGAATTTGTCATGGAAGCACAAAAGGTCCCACATAGGCAAAACAATCTGGGGAGTGAGGCTGAAGGAGGAGGCTCTGCTAAACGGAACGAAGAGCAACCTGGGACATATCATGGCGACTTCAAATGATACTATGGAGCTGCAGTTAACAAATATATATATATAATGTAACGCTGAAGGAAGGACAGACAGACAAACAGACTCAATTGGAAGACCCAAGAGCAAACCCACACAATTAACACCATCAGACTTTTGACAAAGATACAAGAATTGTCCCCACCCTGCCCCTCTGTGCTTAGATCAACTCAGAATATATCAGAAGACCACAAGGTTGATCAGAAGATCAAACATTTGACATTGCTGCAGGAAAACAGTGGAGAATGCTTCGATATACAGACGTAGGCAAGGATTGTCCAGAAAGAACTCTACTCACTTGAAAATGAAGGCAAGAAGTGATAGTACAGTGTCACGAAACCAAAAGGCCTCTGCACCCAGGAGACTGGAGAGAGAATGAAGGAGGGGTAAATCTTAGCCAACTATAATCTGACAGGATATTAATTTCTGGAATCTACAACAAACCCAAAAAAATTAGACATCACAAAATCAAGTCGTTCAACCAATAAATAGGCCCATCAACTGCACAGACAGGTCTCAAAAGAGGAACCACAAGTGAGCGTATAAATGTTCACTCTCCTTAGCCATCAGGGAACACAAATCAGGATGATGCAGAGACCATGCTTCATCCAAGCCAGTGCACAGCACACAAGAGGTGGCAAGGATTTGAGGAAAAGAATCTCTGGATCCTGTTGGTGGGGATGTAAGTAAGTGCAGACACTGTGGAGAAGAGTATGGCAGAACCTCAAAGGACAAAGAGTAAAACTATCACATCATGTGACTCTACCACTCCGGGGTCTGCATCCCAATCAGTCAAAATCCGAGAGGTGCCTGCCTATCCATGTTTATTGAAGCCCTGTTTGCAATAAGCAGTGCCACAGAATCAGCATAGGTCTTCCTTAACAGCTAAATGGATAAAGAAAGCATGTGTGTGCCTGTGTGTGTGCGTCATGATAAAAACATGTGTTCTACACATGAGAGGACGTCACACTGTTTGTATAGTTAACACAGAGTAATAGAATTTCTGAGAATATTGATGCAAATATAAAAGAATATGATATGAGTGTGTATAGAAATGTCTATAATTTGTGTGACCAAATAATTACAATCAAAATTTAATTTTAAAATGAAGGTCAAATCTAAAAGACTACTATTTTTCATGTGGAGAGAGTAACAGTGCTGGAGACCTCCTGAAGAAATCTCTCTGGCCAAATGGCTGCTTGAGCAGTCAGTGACATTCTTATTGGATTTGTCCCCCCACCCCATCCTTTTGTGTTTTCTAAATTGGAACATTTCGCTCTGAATTATAGGCTGTTGGGAAGCCTTGATGGATATTTCCAGCTTTTCAGATCAAACAGATCCAAAAATTATAGAGAAAGTTCTCTCTAAAGACTATGTTCAGAATTTCAGCGAAGGATGGGGACCAGGGTCTTCACTGTGCAGTCCTGGTAGCCCAGAGCCTCACTGGGCAACAGCAGGAGCAGAGGCGTGTCCTCCCCTTGGTGGGTGCAGCATTCAGTTGCAGCAGCTGGGTGTCATTTTAAGTGTATTTCCAAAGTCAGTTTTCTTAGGTAAAGAAAGGAATAGTAGGTAATGGGAAATAGTCTCTGGCTCTCTTTGTGTCTCTGCCTCTGTCTCTGTCTCTGTCTCTATCTCTGTCTCTCTGTCTCTCTCTCATGTGCACCAGGCCATAAGCATCCTCCTCTCTCCACCTCCCATCTTCCAGTAGCAACACTGATCTTACAGATGAGTGGATACACTATATGGTCCAGCTATGACACGAATTCTGGGGATGCAAACTCAGGTGTTTACAGGGCAAACACTTCACCTATTTACCCAGCCTCTATAAGGTTTCGTTGTTTTTTACATGATTATTTGGCACAAAGGCCTAAGCTTTTAAAACTTGGCACCAGGATGAAGATGTTCATTGGGCAAGCCATACTCTCTGTCATGGTTGTTCTTTTCTTAAGTATCTATCTGCGTCTGTGTGGTTATCTGGGTGTCCCCAACCTGTCTCATGATGGGGTGATCCCTGTTCTGTCTTTGTGGCGGAGTCCGTTCATCACCTGTATTTAAGACCCAATGTTCTAGTTGCAGGATTTAGGTGTCTATTTTTGTCATTATTATACTTCAGCAAGCCATCTTTGGAAGGATGATTCATTTTTGTAAACTGGGATATTATGAAAAGCAACAGTAACAGTGACAGATAAAACTGAACAAATGTGAACCACTGTCAGGACAGGAGAACCCATTATTCAAGATAATCCATCCTCAGCACCTTGCTAGTCAGCGGGAGCTGAATCAGTCCTTGGAGCATGTAAGTAGCTTTTAAGGACACAAATATTATATGATGCTAGAGTTCACCTTATGTTTTATATTAGAAAACAGTACGTTATAATTCAATCACGCTGTTTTCTTTTGAGTTTGCTGATTGACTGAGAGAACAGTGAAAGACTTCAAATGACCAAAGAGAAACATCTGGGGAATGGGATGAGCTTAGGGGGTCTGCAAAAGCAAATGAGGATTTGGAGCTCCCAGGGGACAGTGGTCAGAGTGTTGGAGTGACCCAAAGGGACAGTCTACAGATGACTACTAGCCAGCCTCATCTATAAGAATAGATCAAGTGGGCTGGTGACACGAATCAGCAGGGAATGGCACTGTCACCAAAGCCAAGAAGCTGAGCTGGATTCTTGTAAACTACATAGTAGATGAAGAGAATCAACTTCTGGAAACTGACCTCTGGCCTACAAACTCAGGGCCAGGGGAACAAGAGGGAGAGGGAGTTGTGTACATACATTTACAGATCAAGTAAAATACAAACTAGCAAATTGAATCCAGGCCAGAATCAACTGGAACCATTAAAACCAGATGAACAAACCCATTCATGTACCCTACTCTCTTGATAAACATGACAGTTCTGATAAATAGGAAACTACTGATTAAAAATCACCTATTCCTCATTGCTGAGATGGCAGAGACTTGCACCAAGAACTCCAGGAATGCCTGGAAAATCATGCCTTCTTGAAGATGAGAACATATTTCTTTCAGGGTGAGTCTTCTCTGCAATCAACTGCTTTCCAGAACATCAGTATAACCAGGCTATCAAAGACACCTTCAGCGACTCTCTGTGAGTCACAGGGCCTGAGGAGGGTGAGAACATTCCACTAATACCTTTTTCTTAGTATGGCTCTCATCTCTTCCTGATTCCCTTTCTAGCACATTCTCCCTCTTTAGGTTCTTGTGAACAAAAGAAGAGATTAGAAATGGACTCCATATGTTAGTCTTGCCCAAGCAAAGAGAGAGAGAGAGAGAGAGAGAGAGAGAGAGAGAGAGAGAGAGAGAGAGAGAGAGAGAGAGAGAGAGAAGAGAGAGAGAGAGAGGGAGGGAGGGAGGGAGGGAGACAGATCCCATTAGCCAGCAGGTAATAGCACAGAGCTAATGTTTCAGAGACACACAATGGGAAGTTAAGAAATGAGAAACACTGTATCTATCAGATAGATTGTATCAAGGACAAGGCTATTCCGTTGGCTTCTGTGTCTTGACTGGCTACAATTTATTTTCTTCCTAAAAAAATACACAATATTATATGTGGGGCAGGATCTATTCCAAGGATATGTATTCTCTTCTCTGGTCCCAGCAGCAAACAGCTAATGGTGTCTAGCTCCCACTCTGAAGGTCAGAGCTACTCTGGTGTTTCCACAAGGCCAGGGACACTCAGCCTTGTCCTGAGTAGGAACCAGACAGAAGGGGTTGTGCTTCTTTTCAAAGTGTGTTTATAAAAGAACTTATGTAAACAGTTCAGTGAACATGGAGCATAATAAAGAATGTTCTTAATAATCATTGGGAATGAAAATTGACACAGTTTTGGAATGTGATTTGGCAATGCTGTAAAAATTAATGTCATATTGCAGAGGCTGTAGCTCAGCTGGGGGAGGGGATGCCTAGCATGCACACACCTTGAGGTCAGTTATGTGTAAACAGGTGGGGAAGAACATACATGGAATCCCCAGCACTCAGAAATTGGAGGCAGGTCAATCAGACTTTCAAGGCTACATAGAGGGGTCAAGGCTATTCTGCCATGCACGAGACCCAGTCTCAAAAGAAAAAAAAATTAATTAAATTATATGCCCCTTGGTCCAGGAATATCTACTTCTAAAAACTCATCTCTCAAATTTTGTTACATTAGCTGTTCACAAGACTATTCATTAAAGAATTAACTGTGTCACAAAAATATAAGGACTCTTACGATGATTAGAGCTTATTATAGAGACTAGTTCATTTTAGCCCCTCCTGGGTGGAAAGACCCATCCATCCAACTTCTCCAAAAGCAATTGGTGTTAAGATTCTTTAGTGAGATTTCACCGAATCTATAGATAAATTTGGGCAGTGCTAACAACTTAATAATAGTAATCTCCTCATCCATTATCACAAGACACATTTTAAATTTATATAAGTATTTAAACTTCTCTCAATGATGATGGTCCATCTCTTCAGTACAAAGGTCCTGGGCATATATTTTGTGACACCATTTGAAATAGATACACCCCGCTTTGCTACTTACCTCTTCTCCGGTTGCTAATTTCTATTCACCATTCATTTGCTTTCACGTTTCTCTTATTCTATGCCAGACACTCTTTGGCCTCAGCTGATAGTAAGACGCACACTCCTGAACTGTAAATTGCCTCCTAAGTCCCCATGGACCCCAATTACACTTGTTTTTAATCTTTTTGTCCCTAGCGTTTCTGCAGCTTTAGTTTGTAACCGTCTCTCTTACAAGAGTTCTTGAAGAGTGTTCTAAAGCAACTGAGTGTAAAGACTTCTCCTCCCAGACCCAGTTCCCTGCCATTTTCTAGTTTGATTGCAGAATGACAAGAGAATTTGTTATTTGTTACTGTTGCTTTGTGGAACTGACTGGGTTGGGCTTTGTGGCTGTTGTTTGTTTTGTTTTGGGATAGGCTACCGTGAGGTGAGGTTCACTTGTATAGTCTTGTGACTTAGATGGTCTGCAGTGCACGAACCAGATGCAACCTATTCCTGTCCCTTCTTCATCTTTGGGGACTTTTTACATGGTATCTATTACAGGCAAAGAGAGCTGCGGCTCTTCGGTCCCTCTCACATTCGTCGATTTGTAAATACTGTCCCTGAGTCATTCACTGCAAAGCTCTAACTTGTCCCTGTGTTTAGCCTTCAGTGTCATGTTTCTCTGGCCTCCTGCCCTTTGCTGTGAGTTCCATTTTCTCTGGTCATGGCTCCTGCTAGCTTTCTGTCTGTCCTTCTTTACATGTTTGTCCATTCTTTTGTTCTGTTTGTTTTGAGACTGGGTCTCATGTAGCCCAGGCTGGGCTAGAACTCGCTATATTGCTCGGGCTGGCCTTGGACTCCTGCTTTCCCTGCCTCAGCTTCCTGAGTGCTGGGGTTGCCAGTGTATGTCACCAAGCCTGGATTTCCCCTATTCTTTAAACCTCTCTGTATCATTTTTGTGGGGTATGTGGGTGTATGCCTATGTGTGCAGGTGCAACCCGTGTGCACACGCACATGGAGACCAGAGGTCAACCCTAGCCACAATTCTTTAGGAGGTGAGGAGACAACATCCAATTTGTTTTTTTGGGGCAGTGTCTCTCGTTGACCTGGAACTCACTAGGCTGGCTGGCCAGTAAGTTCCAGGGTCTGCTTGTCTCTGGCTCCCCAGCACTGGGATTGCAGGCTTCTGCTGCCACATCTAACTTTTTACATCCAGCATGTGAGTAAAGGTCAAAGAACAACCTAGGGAATCACTACGTGGGTCCCAGAGACTGACTCTAGTCAGGCTGGACAGCAAGTGTCTCTAACCATCTGTAAGCTGGTGAGCTTACAGTTTATATATTCCCAAGGTGGGTGTTTGGGGAGGGTAATTGGCTTTCGATAAGGTCACAGGGTGTGTGGGGGGGGGGAGTGAGGCCTTTGTGGTGGCTTTCCTAAGGAGACAAGATGGGGCTGCCACGTTTACTGTCTCTGTGTGCTGTGGTGCTGCAGGGCGGCCCTTACCAGAGGCCACACAGGTGCTGGAGTCCCCTCCATAACTGTGAGTCAGTAAACAGGATCCCCAGACTCCTGCACCTCAGGCATTTTCTTACAGCAGGAAGTAGACTAGGCCCCAAGTGAAACCGTAGTCCTTGCCTTCAGGCTCTGTATTAATGGAATCCTAGTTACAGACTCCTTGATTTTGTCCAGCGTCCTAATCTACACTCATTGTTACAAGTTATCCAACTAATGATACAACACATGCTTGGGCCTTTGAGGTATTGACCGTTTTCATTGTAGGTAATGTCCACAGGCATCCTCAAACCTGGGTCTTGGTGCCCACACGTAGTAATCTGGTTGTGTGTGAACATCTAAGCGTAACAGAAGAGCACAGTGTACAAACACCGTTCTCTTTATTGATTGGTAGCCACTGCTGTCAATCATATCCCAAATCGGTGCTGTGCCCACATCCAGCTCAGCAGCTTCCAGCCTCCCAGACACTTGGCCTGACTGCACCTCAAGCCTTTCCAAGCCACGATGAGGGCCTAGTAATCGTTCACTGTAACTTAACTTTGCCTTCCTCGATTAAAAAAAAAGAAAGAAAGAAGAAGAAAAAGAAAAAAAAAGGTAACATTTGGGAGTTAATAGAACTTTTGGGTTGGGCTGTCATGTGTTTCAAATTTGACTTTTAGAGATGGGTCATGACTCTGGGTGTGAGCTGGCACAGGTGTCTTCTTTCTCCTGAGATTTATCTCCTAGGGTTCTCTCAACCTGTGGGCTGCAACCCCTCTGGGGGTCGAGTGACCCTTTCCCAGGATGACCTAAGACCATCTGGAAACACAAATATTTACATTATGATTCATAACAGTAGCAAAATTACAGTTATGAAGGAGCAACAAAAATAACTTTAAGTTTGTAGGGCCACCACCACATGAGGCGCTGTATTAAAAGGTTGCACCATTAGGAAGGTTGAGAGCCACTGCTCTAGGAGGTTGTGAGATGGTTCAGCAGTCAGGAGAGTAGCTCCTCCTTCAGTGAACTTGGGTTCCCAGCCCCCTTTTTAGGCTGCTTACAACCATCTGCAAACTTCAACTTCGGGAGATCTTAGGCCCTCTGCTGGCCTCTGTGGGGACTGCACTAGGGTGTGCGTATGCTTGAATCCACATAAATCTTAAACAATTATCTTCTGGTGAAACAAAACTTTTTTTTTTTTTTTTTTTTTTTCGAGACAGGGTTTCTCTGTGTAGCCCTGGCTGTCCTGGAACTCACTCTGTAGACCAGGCTGGCCTTGAACTCAGAATTCTGCCTGCCTCTGCCTCCCAAGTGCTGGGATTAAAGGTGTGTGCCACCACTGCCTGGCAAAACTTCTTAGTTTTAGTATACCAAAGTGTACCTGTTTTTTTTCTCCTAGTTAGTGTTTCTTATATCATATGCAATAAGACTTTCCCTACCCTGAGGGCATAAAGACATTCCTCTGGTTTTGGTCTCCTTACACCTTTGTATTTCACCAAGAAATGGAGCGCTGACTCCAGTGTAGGGTGCTAAGTTCCTTACTTGGTTTGATTATTCCTCTAGGTCTCCTGATTCTTCTGCATCCTTCACCACAGACTGACCGTCCTTGTTCTGTGGAATGGCCTTTATCACAGGTCAATGCCTGCATACACATACTGCGGCTCTGTTCAGAGGCTGGCTAACCTCGCAGCAATGGCTTTGTAGTGGATTTGACCCCAGTGGGGTGACTTCTCCTTCCTTGTTCTCCTTGCTGAGAAGTGTCTTGGCTATAATTTACTCTTTGTATTTCCACATACATTTCAGAGTCAGTGTGCCAAATAATGCCATAAATGCTTATTGAGGCTGCATTGGAAATCTCACTTAAATTGATTAGTCATCTGTGCAGTTTGTACAATATTGAGACTTGGAGTCTAACAACATAATATTAGCTCCCCATTTTGGGGGGTTGTTTCTGTAATTTACTCAATGTTTTGATATCCTTTTTTTTTCCTAGGAGCTTGATATTTTGAAATACCAGTGTAAATAATACTTCAAAAACTATTTTATTCTCCGTGGCTGCTACAAACATACATAGTTGATTAATATACATTAATTCACACAGCTATCTTGCTGTATATAGTCTTATTAATTCCAGTAGATTTTAAAGATCTATTTTTGTAATTATGTATGTGTGTCTGTTATGGGCATGTTCACATGCACATGAGTGTGGGTGCCCACGGAGGCCAGAGGAGGGTGTTGGATCCATGGGAGCTGGCCTCCGTGGGCAGCCACACTCACGTGCATGTGAGCGCACACACAGACAGTTGCCAGCTACCCAGTGTGAGTGTCCTCTCCGAGAGGCTCTCCGGAGTCAGCTCTAATGCTTACAGTTTCTCTCCAGGTTAGGTCGGATAGTTTATGTGCTCTACATAATTCTCTGTAAGGTACAGCACGTCTGGGGACTTTCTTATGTTTGCCTTAGTACCCTGGCCAGAACCTCCTCCAAGAGGCTCAACTGACAAGAATGGACGTCTCTGATATTCCGTTTCCCCCTTTGGTCTCAGAGCAAAAGAGTCCCACACTCACAATTGTGTTTGATAAATGAATGCCCTTTGGGGGCACTACTTTTTGAACAATTAATAATTTTTATCAGAATGTGACCATTTCTTTCTGTTCCAACTCTTCTTAGAGTTTTAGAATAACAAACAGAAATTGAACTTTATCAAATAGAGTTTCCAGCATTAGTTAAAATGGCTACACAATTTTCCCTCCCTTTGCTATATTAACAGAGATGAAGTATCTTTCCTACGGTGGCATGTGTTGCTTTTAGAATTAGCAAGAGCAAACGGGGGTGGGGGAGGGGGGAGAGAAAGCTTTTCAGAGACCCTGCTGTTACAACTGAAGGCTCAAGTAAGGGCAGGGCCATCTGCCCCAGCTGTGGTAATACATCTGATTTAATCAAATTCTTCTGCTCTCAAACAAAAGAGATTTAGTCTGCCAGCCATAGACACAAGAACCCTAGAAACGTTACTGTCCTTTAGAAGCCTCTGAACTGGGACAACTTACCTGGCTTCTCTCCTGGATTATTCTGTGAACAGATCCCAGAGCCACTGTTCACAATTCCTTCATTGTGTGCTCCCATCTCTTCAAGAGCAGACCTTTACATGCTGTGTGTGTGTATGGTGTGTTGAGGTGTGTGTGTGTGTATGATGTGGTATGTGTGTGTATGATGTGTGTGGTGTGATGTGTGTGTGTGGTGTGTGTGTGAGTGTGTGAGTGTGGTGTGTGTGTGTTGTATGTGTGTGAGTATGGTGTGTGTGTGTGTGTGTGTGTGTGTGTTTGTGTGAACCTGGGAGGACTCACCCGCCAGGGCATTGGAGTATAATGAAATCAGACCTTCTAGGCATCCAAGTTTTAAAAGACTTTCTTAAAGTTCCAAAGTGGAGTGAAGTTTGATAACCACTAATCTACACTGTCTTGAAGTTTAAAATCATGCATACACTTGGGGAAAAGGTACACAGAAGAAACCTGACCATTGCAAAGTCAAAGAGGCAACAGAATTCAGACTTGTCTAAATAAAGCTGGCAGGATACACAGAGAGAAGAGGAAAGGGTTTCAGAGAAGACTAGGGAGAAGGTGGGAATGGTGGCAGGGTTACTCACTCGACTTTCTCTGGAAGATCAGTTCGGGTCATGCACACACAGTTGACCAAAATAGTGACAGTGATAAATATGGAGAACCAGCTGTGAGGTCCACGTTAAGGAACTGAGAGAATTACCATCATCCCCCAGTCTCAGATCACCTTGCTGTTGAACTTGACATTGGCAGCTCAGCTAATATCAGCTTTGTGGTCTTGCCATGAGGTTACTGTTCACGTCCGTTGAGTGCCTAGCCCATGCTGAGAACTCTGTCTTTATGATTAATAGAAGCAGTTGCAACAGCAGTAATGAGAGTATTGGACATTAAACCCAAGGCCTCACACCATGCAAAGACTTTATCACTGTGCCAAATCCCCAAACCTTGTCCAAATTATGCCAAATGCCATTAGCCCACGGGTAGCTTTTATCATTTACATTTAGGACCTGGGCGAACAGCATGATGAGTCTTAAATAGCCTTCCTGAATCGTGTTGCATCCTACAGACTGGTAACCATAGTAACCAGGTGGAGGGTATTATTATTTTTTTTTTTTTATGAAAATTGGTTTAGTTAGATTGTTTTCCTAAGCTGAGATCAACCACGTGGAAGCAATGGATTCTGAGTAGGGATGGCCAAAGCAGGCTCAGGAAGTGAAATCCTGGCTCTGGAAGGATATTCCAAGGAGAATAGGGTGTTACTAGCCAGAGAGAGACTCTTAGGAGTGGAGGTTTGGTTAAGGGATACTTGGAAGGGGAGGGAGGAGCACAAGAGTGAATAAACGGAGGCAGGATGAGTCTAAGCAGACCTCTCTCAGGCAGATATTTGCTCAGTATGAGCTCCCATGGTCCCTGGTAAAGGAAAAACCCCTAACCTAGACAGAGCTTCACCTTCCGGGGAACGGTGGCACTCACCCCTCCTCATTTCAACTCGAGCAGAAATAGGAACACCATTTTAATTTTCTGTAGATACCTTTCTTGTTTTTCTTTTACAGTTACTCAGGAAAACATCTATCAGAACAGGGAAATTGTTCCAATGAAAGTACATTTTCCCACTAATCTACACTTTAAAATATATGCTCAGGCTGGAGAGATGGTTCAGAGGTTAAGAGCACTGACTGCTCTTCTGGAGATCATGAGTTCAAATCCCAGCAACCACATGGTGGCTCACAACCATCCGAAATGAGATCTGATGCCCTCTTCTGGTGTCTGAAGACAGCTACAGTGTACTTACATATAATAAATAAATACATCTTTAAAATATGTATATATACATATGTATATGTGTGTATATGATATATATATATCATATATATATATGCTCACATAGTGGGAAACTCGACCCAAGGATGGAAATTAAAAATTGCATCTTTAGTTGTGCAAACAAGTTGTATGATATCTGGGGTCTATGAAGACATTCACAAAAATGCAACTGGAGTTATAACTTTGAATGAAATATTATTATCAGAGTGCAGATTCTTGAAGAATCTTGTTTGGGACTGTAGCCACCAAAACCAGTAAGTCTGTGTGCACACGTGTGATGAGGAGGAGACCTCTCCATGGAATTCTGGCCAGCTCCCACTCCCCCAGGTAACTAGCTACTCACCGATCTCCAGGCAGAAGGACTACTCCTTGTTCACTTGGTTGCTGAGAGAAATTGTATTTCTAATTAGCTGTTACATACTGATCTCTGTATACTTCAGCTAGGACCCACCGAGGACAGTGTGCATTGGGTCATTGTATATACATCTTTTAAAGCATAAAGAGCAGTTTTGGTAAACAATGTAGTTTTTAAAACATTTTTATTCTTCTCTCATATATCGAATCCCAACCGCAGTTTTCTCTCTCTCACCAACCCCAGTATCTCTCTCCCCTTTTCTGTCCCCCAGATTCACCCCAGCCCCCCTGAAAAAATAGCAGACCTCCCAGAGACATTGATCAACAACAGCCTAACAAGCTACATAGTATCAAGGTTGGAGGAAGCAGCCCAGTAGGAGGAGTTGGGTTTTTTGTTTGTTGTTTTGTTTTGGTTTTTGGTTTTTTTCAGACAGGGTTTCTCTGTGTAGCCCTGGCTGTCCTGGAACTCACTCTGTAGACCAGGCTGGCCTCAAACTCAGATATCTGCCTGCCTCTGCCTCCCAAGCGCTGGGATTAAAGGTAAGGAGTGGGATGGAGAAAGTATGTGTAACATCTTGAATCTCAGTGACATTATTTCTTTAAATATATTTTTAAAACAAAAACTCATATTTTGTTTTATATAAAACAATATAATTTATATAGTGATAGACTATAATAGACTGATTTAGCATAGTTTTAATCAGAAGAACACCTGGAAAGAATGACTTTTTAAAAATTCCTCAAAGCAACAGATGTTCCCAGTGACCGGTCACATCAGATCCCAGTGCACCAAAGACTGAAGGAATTTAAAAGAAAACCCAGTTTTCCCACTTGAACCTCACAGGGGAGCATGCTGGAGTCTTTGTGATGCAAAACTGGGCCCTGCTGCTTCAAAGTCCAGAAGTTGAATTCAAAGGTGGTTTCAAAAAAAAAAAAGCAACATTTTGCCAGAGTAGAGCTGTCCTGCTGAGAGAATTACTACTTTACTTTCTATCTGTTCCCTTGCTGTCGCCTGTCTGCTGAAGACACCACCAGGACGTGCTGGAGGCTGGACCTCTTAACTAGCTGTGTGACCTTGCCGGTTCTGAGATGCCTGAGTGTTGGTCTCATTATCTGTAGAATGAGAATCCTTTCCAAGGCTCTTGTACCTGTGACAGTGTTGACACTTGGAAGGTACTTAGCCACTGGGGGGCCTGCGATTATCATGAAGTATTCTGAAGAATCTAAAAACCCAAGATTCAATTCAGAAAATAGAACTCCTATTGAGTAAGCCACAGAGATGCCCCAGCTGGACTCTGTCAGCGGGGTCGGCGGGGTAGTTACACAGTGAGTGTGTGTGTGGGAGGTTCTGGGCCAGGCTTCTTAGCTCAGGTTCCACTGGGCAATTTGCTAGGCTGCCCCACAGTGGCTGGGGTTGTCTGAGGAAAAAATAAATCCCTTTCTACTACTAATCCGAGCTCGGGTACAGACGCTGGCTGCCGTCTGTCCTGCAATGGAGCAAGGTTGTTCTGAACAGGAACTGCCTGGAAGCCGGGGCTGCACCGGATGCTGAGAATTTCTAGTTTGAAAGGTGCCTGGGAGCCCAGGCCAAGTCTTCCTTTGTCTAGCTACTTTGGCTTGGGTCAAATAAAACACAAAACAAAACAAAAAAACAGTACTGAAGGTGACTTCTAATGCTCTCTAAAGGAGCCAAGGTCACACAGACCAGGGACTAATATGTCTGTCTAATTATGCTTGTGGCAGGAACCTCAGGCAAAATGTCAATTTAACCTGCCGGTAGTTTAAAGGTAGCTTGTGATATTGCCAGTGGCCATGATTACTGAGGTCCCGTGGAAGATGATGTGGGCTCTGCCTGTAATAGAATGTTCTCTTTATTGTTTGGGAGGCATTTTTCTGTTGTGTAATGAGCAACCATCCCCAGCATGGTCAAGGATCCTGTGACAACTCTTGCCTGTGCATCTGCCGAAGAGCCTTGATGCCCTCCTACCAGCCATTGCCTCACGGGGAGAGCAGGCCCTACTCGGTGGCTTGGCTATGCTTGGGGCATCCGTAAAACTCACACCATAAAGAGGACATGTGAGTGCCCCCCTGTGTGACACCACAAACCATGCTTTTTTCAACTTGAGGATGTCACTGTCTTGGGATTCAGTTGGAGGAGGGTCTGCTGCTAACCTCTAAGAAAGGCACCAGACGCCCCAGGCAGAGTGCGAGCCTAAAGCAAGGAAAGCAACTGTGCAAAGGATACGAGTGGACAGACACTTTGACGGCTGTTCTTCTGATCAGGTTAAAGGGACTGAAGAGCCACAGGGCCCAAGTGGCACTGAATCTGGAAATGGTCCTGCTCTTATCCAACACCATGAATGTCTAGAACAAAGCAAAGCACAAGTGGGCTCCATGAGGAGCAATCCGGAGTGGCCTCCCCAGAGAATCCTGAGCAGGACCTGTTGGAAGAACCACGACTCACTCACCATGAGGAGAGTCAGAGGACAGGGGAGCAGAGGGCACATCTTCACCCCTCTCCACAGGAATGTGGACTCCATGGCTGAGTGTGAATCAAGGCTAGCCCACTGAGAGTGCCTCATGGACAGGCGGCTGACTCAAGGCCTGGATATATGCAGCACACCCAGGGCAGGATTCTGACTACATGAGCTCAGTTGCATTTAATCCAATATGTGTGCATTCTCGTGCACATGCGTGCATGTGTGTGTGTGTGTGTGGACTCATGCATGCACACACATGTTGATGGGGAAATTAAAATGTCATTCCTCAGGAGCCGTCTACAAACGCTCAATGGCCTGAAGCTAACTGGCCTAGAAGGCTAGGGTGGCCAGACAGTAAGTCCACCTGTCTCTGCCTCCTCCTCCTCCTCCTCCTCCTCCTCCTCCCCCTCCCCCCCC